>JACEEZ010014604.1:27500-30000 GCA_016584305.1 Chionoecetes opilio | reverse complement strand
TACTACTACCACACTACTACTACTACTACTACTACTACTACTACTACTACTACTACTACTACTACTACTACTACTACCACCACCACCACCACCACCACCACACCACCACCACTACTACTACTACTACTACTACTACTACTACTACTACTACTACTACTACTACTACTACTACGATGACTACTACGATGACTACTACTACTACTACTACTACTACTACTACTACTACTACTACGATGACTACTACGATGACTACTACTACTACTACTACTACTACTACTACTACGATGACTACTACTAATTACGTTAGGGCTCTGGTGTTGCGTTCTGCGTAGGGCGAGGCAGGACCAATCGTTTTAATTCCGTTGATTCGACTGTGGGCGTTCTGGGGTCTGGGCGTTGCGGTGTTTGATGGATTGTTTACTAACCTTATATATACAAAACCAGTTATAATATTTATAGGTGTAAATCTTGTCCATTGAGCTCGTGGGCCCTTATGGACGCTAGGCACTACTGGTTAGCTAGAGCAGTCGTGAATACGGGAAATATAATGAGTAGTATAAAAAGTAGTAGTAGTAGTAGTAGTAGTTTGTAGGAGGTGGTAGTAGTAGTAGTAGTTTGTAGTGGTAGTAGTGGGGGTAGTAGTTGGGAGGTAGTAGGGGGGTGTTTGTAGTTTGTAGTAGGGGTTTGTGGTAGTAGTAGTAGTAGTAGTGGTAGTAGTGGGGAGTAGTAGTAGTAAATAGTGTAATAGTAGTAGTGGTAGTATAGTAGTGGGGTGTAGTAGTAGTTTTGGTGTGGGGGGGGGTAGTAGTAAATAGAGTAAATAGAGTTTGTAGTAGTAGTATGGTTTGTAGTGTAGTAGTAGTGGGGAGTAAGTAGTTTGGAGTATATGGGAGTGGGTAGTAGGGAGTGGGGGTAGTAGTAGTAGTAGTGGGTTGTAGTGGTAGTGGTTTTGTAGTGTTTTGTAGTAGTAGAGCAGAATAGTAGTAGCATTAATTTGTAGTGTAGTATTTCTACCCCCTACTACTACTAAATATACTACCACACTACTAAATACCACTACTTATTACTACTTTTACTATTTCTACTTTCTACCCACTACACTATACTACAAACTATACTTTCTATTTCATACTATTACTACTACTCCCCCTTAAATACTACCCCTACCATACTAATTTCTACTTTCTACTTACTAATACTACTACCAAATTTACGACTATACTATTACTATATACTACTACCATATACTACTACTCCCACTAACCCCATACCACTACTACTACTACCACTATACTACTACTACCACTATATACCCCATTTCTACTAACTACTACTACACTACACTACTACTACTATTACACATACTACTACATACTAATATACTACACTACTACTAAATATACTACTATACCCCCTACTACTACTACTATTACTTTCTATACTATACCCCACTACCCAAATACTATATATTTCATCACATATATATAAACCCCCGAATTTTATAAACCTTGCTGGGGGGTGACTTCGTTGTTGACTGTGTTGTTGCCCAAAGACTTGTGAAGTCTCCAGGCCGGCGGTGGGAGGGTCGGGACTCCGTCAAGGCCAAGCTTGATCTCTTAAACATGTTACAGGGAATACTCGTGTAGGGCTCGCGGCCCTTTTTAGTTCCTTTTTTCTTATTTTTTTAGTGCTAAACACTACTACTACATCACTACCCCTACTACTACTAATACCACTACACTATAATATACTACTACTACTAATACTACTACCATACTATACTACTACTACCACTATATATATACTTCTATTACTACACTACTACCCTAATTACTATACTCTAATACCTAAACCCCCCTACACTACTACACTAACTATCACACTACTACTTCCACACCACACTATCATCACACTACTACCACTACTCTATACTAACTCTATACTACACACTACACTCTATACTAACACTACTACTATATTTACTACTACTACCACTAACTATATACTACTATCACACTATTTCTACTACTACTACACTACTTTAAAAACCACCACCACCACCACCACCATACTCACTCTATACAATACTATATACTACACTACATTTATACTACCACTACCACTACCAACCATACATACTACTACACTATATACACTATTACATCACCCTACCATACCATACCACTACCACTACTACTATTATCATCACATCTACTACCACTAACCCCTACCCTACCACTACTACTAATACTACATCACTACTATACTACTACATACTACTTTCTACTACTACTAATCACTACTACACTACTACAAAAAGAGAAAGAAAAGAGAGAGAGAGATGGTTTTTAGAAAAGTTACTGGGTATGTTGTGTGTGGCGTATGTGTGGGTTGTGTGTGTGCGTATGTCGTGTTGGTGTGTGTATCTATGCAATTCAACTGTCCTTCTCTTCTCTCTCTCCCCCCCCCTCTCTCTTCTCTCTCTCTCTCTCTCCTCTCC
>JACEEZ010014604.1:20000-25000 GCA_016584305.1 Chionoecetes opilio | reverse complement strand
TGTAGTAGTAGTAGTAGTAGTGGGGTGGTTAGTAGTAGTAAGTAGTAGTAGTAGTAGTAGTAGTAGTGTGTAGTGTAGTAGTAGTGGTAGTAGTAGTAGTAGTAGTAGTAGTAGTGGTATTTGTAGTAGTAGTGGTAGTGTGTAGTGGTAGTAGTAGTAGTAGTAGTAGTGGTAGTAGGTAGTAGTAGTAGTAGTAGTAGTGGTAGGAGTAGTAGTAGTGGGTGGTAGGTAGTAGTAGTAGTAGTAGTAGTTAGTAGTAGTAGTAGTAGTAGTGTAGTAGTAGTAGTAGGTAGTAGTAGTAGTAGTAGTAGTAGTAGTAGTAGTAGTAGTAGTAGTAGTATTAGTATTAGTAGTGGTAGTAGTAGTAGTAGTGGTAGTAGTAGTGGTGGTGGTGGTAGTAGTAGTAGTAGTAGTAGTAGTAGTAGTAGTAGTAGTAGTAGTAGTAGTGGTAGTAGTAGTAGTAGTAGTGGTAGTAGTGGTAGTAGTAGTAGTGGTAGTAGTAGTAGTAGTGGTAGTAGTAGTGGTGGTGGTGGTAGTAGTAGTAGTAGTAGTAGTAGTAGTAGTAGTAGTGGTAGTAGTAGTAGTAGTGGTAGTAGTAGTAGTAGTAGTAGTAGTAGAGACATGCACAGTAGTTTATATTATGTACATCACACTACATGTCTTCAGTGGCACATACAAGGCTGTAGTGATGCTAGAATGCGTAATATATTGTGCCTGGCGACATTAGTGCAGTGGCGAGTGACTGGCGACTATAGTGTTGTGTAGGGTAGTATATTAACCATTGTAGTGAGGGACATTGTTAGCTTAGTGTTGTTAAGAGCAAGAGGGTTACGTCTGTCTACCGTAGATAACAGTAAAGTCGCCACCTGCAGTAATGTCGCCAGGCGCCATATATAAGGAATGACAGCCTCACTACTGCTGTGTCTGTGCCCCTGAAGATGATACACAGTAGTTTATATCATGACTGTATAATCTACACTGTTTCAGCGTTGTTTTATGCTTTGTAGCTGCAAGTATACACGCTTTACAATTTCACTACGCGTTTTTTTTTCGGGCGACGACGACGGCGGTACGACACTCAGTAAATAAACACTAGATGGCGACTCTACTGTTGGGAGCCACTTTGTAGATATTTTTATCATTTGTTCATTTATAGCCCTACTATGACACAGATGAAGACACAACATGACACAGACTCTCCAGATAGCCCCTTCTAACTGTCCTGAAATCATGGATGTAGCAATGTAACTATTAACGCCACCACACGGCTGTACACAGAACAAAAAGTTGTCCTGGCGACTTTACTGTTGTCTACGGTAGCAATATAACTATTAACGCCACCACACGGCTGTACATAACAAAGAAACCTTGAACTGGCGACTTTACTGTTATCTACGGTAGCAATGTAACTATTAACGCCACCACACGGCTGTACACAGAAAAAAAAGTTGTCCTGGCGACTTTACTGTTATCCACGGTAGGGCATGAGCATGTTTGTTTACCTTGGTTTATAGTAGCATTGGCATCATTGTTACCGTATTAGAAAAAAAGTCTTCGAAAAAAAGGGTAGAAAAAGGGTGTTTGTAGTGATGAAAAACTGCTACCTTGACAAATATGCCCTTTTGCAACCCTCTCGTCTATAAAGGGTAGATAAAGGGTAGATGAAGGGTATACTCGCAGCATCTACCCTCTAGCCTACTCTCCAGCCTACCCTCCAGCCTGGACATAGGGTATAAAAAGGGTAGTGATGGTGCGACGTAACAATTCGACCCTTAATATACCCCCCATTTCTGAGAGTGTATGCCATGACATCCGACACACTACTACTACTACTACTACTACTACTACTACTACTACTACTACTACTACTACTACTACTACCACTACTACTACTACTACTACTACTACTACTACTACTACTACTACTACTACTACTACTACTACTACTACTACTACTACTACTACTACTACTACCACTACTACTACTACTACTACTACACTACTACTACCACTACCACTACCACTACCACTACTACTACCACTACTACTACTACTACTACTACTACTACTACTACTACTACTACTACTACTACCACTACCACTACTACTACCACTACTACTACTACTACTACTACTACTACTACTACTACCACTACTACTACTACCACTACTACTACCACCACCACCACCACTACTACTACCACCACCACCACTACTACTACTACTACTACCACCACTACTACCACTACTACTACCACCACTACCACCACTACTACTACTACCACTACTACTACTACTACTACTACTACTACTACTACTACTACTACTACTACTACCACTACTACTACCACTACTACTACCACTACTACTACTAGATAGATAGTTGTATACAGTTTATTGAAGTCCTAGAGTTGGTGAAGTCAGTAATGTCACCTCTATCACTACATTTGTAAGGGTAGTGCACTTCAAACCAGCAGTGTAACATTGAGAACGCGCTCTGTAACCTATTGTGCAACTATTATTTGACACAGATACACACACACACACACACAGACACACACACAGACACACAGAGACACACACACAGACACACACACACACACACACACACACAGACACACACACACAGAGACACACACACAGACACACAGACACACACACACGCACACACACACACACACACGCACACACACAGACAGACACACTCATGACAAGACTTTGATGTCTCCGGGAAGGTGGTCTGTCCACTTAAGTTCCCATTGCTTCTTGGCCTTTCTTGACCATTATGTATCTGTGTGTGTGGGGGGGGGGGGGCAGTGTGTGTGTGTGTGTGTGTGTGTGTAGGGGCAGGGTGTGTGTGTGTAGGGGCAGGGTGTGTGTGTGTGTGTGTAGGGGCAGGGTGTGTGTGTGTAGGGGCAGGGTGTGTGTGGGGTGTGTAGGGGCAGGGTGTGTGTGTGTGTGTGTGTAGGGGCAGGGTGTGTGTGTGTGTGGGGGCAGGGTGTGTGTGTGTGTAGGGGCAGGGTGTGTGTGTGTGTAGGGGCAGTGTGTGTGTGTAGGGGCAGGGTGTGTGTGTGTGTGTGTAGGGCAGGGTTGTGTGTTGTAGGGGCAGGTGTGTGTGTGTGTGTAGGGGCAGGGTTGTGTTGTGTGTGTGTGTAGGGGCAGGGTGTGTGTGTGTGTAGGGGCAGGGTGTGTGTGTGTGTAGGGCAGGGTGTGTGTGTGTGTAGGGGCAGGGTGTGTGTGTGTGTGTGTAGGGGCAGGGTGTGTGTGTGTAGGGGCAGGGTGTGTGTGTGTAGGGGCAGGGTGTGTTTTGTGTAGGGGCAGGGTGTGTGTGTGTGTAGGGGCAGGGTGTGTGTGTGTGTAGGGGCAGGGTGTGTGTGTGTGTGTAAGGGGCAGGGGTGTGTGTGTGTGTGTGTAGGGGCAGGGTGTGTGTGTGTGTAGGGCAGGGTGTATGTGTGTGTAGTGGCAGGGTGTGTGTGTGTAGGGGCAGGGTGTGTGTGTTAGGGGCAGGGTGTGTGTGTGTGTTAGGGGGCAGGGTGTGTGTGTGTGTGTGTAGGGGCAGGGTGTGTGTGTGTGTAGGGGCAGGGTGTATGTGTGTGTAGTGGCAGGGTGTGTGTGTGTAGGGCTTGGTAGTAGTAGTATACTACTACTACTACTACTACTACTACTACTACTACTACTACTACTACCACTACTACTACATACTACTACTACTACTACTACTATACTACTAACTACTATACTACTACTACTACTACTACATACTACTACTACTACTACTACTACCACTACTACTACTACTACTACTACTACTACTACTACCACTACCACTACCACTACCACTACTACTACACTACTTATACTACTACTACTATACTACTACTACTTACTACTTACTACTCTACCACTACCATACTACTACCCCTACTACTACTACTACTACTACTACTACTACTACTACCACTACTACTACTACCACTACTACTACCACCACCACCACCACTACTACTACCACCACCACCACTACTACTACTACTACCACCACCACTACTACCACTACTACTACCACCACTACCACCACTACTACTACTACCACTACTACTACTACTACTACTACTACTACTACTACTACTACTACTACTACTTACTACCACTACTACTACCACTACTACTACACTACTAAAGATAGATAGTTGTATACAGTTTATTGAAGTCCTAGAGTTGGTGAAGTCAGTAATGTCACCTCTATCACTACATTTTTTAAGGGTAGTGCACTTCAACAGCAGCAGTGTAACATTGAGAACGCGCTCTGCTAACTATTGTGCAACTATTATTTGACACAGATACACACACACACACACACAGACACACACACAGACACACAGAGACACACACACAGACACACACACACACACACACACACACAGACACACACACACAGAGACACACACACACAGAGACACACACACAGACACACAGACAACACACACACGCACACACACACACACACACGCACACACACAGACAGACACACTCATGACAAGACTTTGATGTTCCGGGAAGGTGTCTGTCCACTTAAGTTCCCATTGCTTCTTGGCCTTTCTTGACCATTATGTATCTGTGTGTGTGGGGGGGGGGGGGCAGTGTGTGTGTGTGTGTGTGTGTGTGTAGGGGCAGGGTGGTGTGTGTGTAGGGGCAGGTGTGTGTGTGGTGTGTGTAGGGGCAGGGTGTGTGTGTGTAGGGGCAGGGTGTGTGTTGTGTGTAGGGGCAGGGTGTGTGTGTGTGTGTGTGTAGGGGCAGGGTGTGTGTGTGTGTAGGGGCAGGGTGTGTGTGTGTAGGGCAGGGTGTGTGTGTGTGTAGGGGCAGGGTGGGTGTGTGTGTGTAGGGGCAGGGTTTTGTGTGTGTGTGTGTAGGGGCAGGGTGTGTTGTGTGTAGGGGCAGGGTGTGTGTGTGTGTAGGGGCAGGGTGTGTTGTGTGTTGTGTGTAGGGGCAGGGTGTGTGTG
>JACEEZ010014604.1:2500-15000 GCA_016584305.1 Chionoecetes opilio | reverse complement strand
TTTTAGAGAGAGAGAATGCTTTTTAGAGAGAGAGAATGCTTTTTTAGAGAGAGAGAATGCTTTTTTTAGATAGAGAGAATGCTTTTTTAGAGAGAGAGAATGCTTTTTTAGAGAGAGAGAATGCTTTTTTAGAGAGAGAGAATGCTTTTTTAGATAGAGAGAATGCTTTTTTAGATAGAGAGAGAATGCTTTTTAGATAGAGAGAATGCTTTTTTAGATAGAGAGAGAATGCTTTTTTAGAGAGAGAGAATGCTTTTTTAGATAGAGAGAGAATGCTTTTTTAGAGAGAGAGAATGCTTTTTTAGATAGAGAGAATGCTTTTTTAGATAGAGAGGAGAGAAAGAGAGAGAATGCTTTTTAGAGAGAGAGAATGCTTTTTAGAGAGAGAGAATGCTTTTTTAGAGAGAGAGAATGCTTTTTTAGAGAGAGAGAATGCTTTTTTAGATAGATAGAGAGAGAAAGAGAGAGAATGCTTTTTAGAGAGAGAGAATGCTTTTTTAGAGAGAGAATGCTTTTTTAGAGAGAGAGAATGCTTTTTTAGAGAGAGAGAATGCTTTTTTAGAGAGAGAGAGGGAGAGAGAGAGAGAGAATGCATAGCTATTGAAATGGATATGGGTACAGACAGGTAGAGAGAGAGAGAGAGAGAGAGAGAGGGAGAGAGAGAGAGAGAATGTGAAGGTCGGTAGTTTTAGAATTCCAGTTTTAGATTTTCTTCCTCTTCCTCTCTCTCTCTCTCTCTCTCTCTCTCTCTCTCTCTCTCTCTCTCTCTCTCTCTCTCTCTCTCTCTCCTCTCTCTCTCTCTCTCTCTCTCTCTCTCTCTCTCCCTTCCCCCCTTACTACTATCAAACCACCCCTCCTCCCACTACTACTACTACTACTACTACTACTACTACTACTACTACCAAACCACTCCTCCTCCCACTACTACTACTACTACTACTACTATACTACCAAACACTCCTCCTCCACTACTACTACTACTACTACTACTACTACTACTACTACTACTACTTACTACTACCAAACCACTCCTCCTCCCACTACTACTATACTACTACTACTACTATACTACTAAACTACTACTACTACTACTACTACTACTACTACTACACACTATACTACTACTATTACTACTACTACCACCACTACTAATACTAATACTACTACTACTACTACCACTACTACCACTACCACTACCACTACCACTACCACTACTACTACTACTACTACCACCACTACTACTACTACTACTACTACCACCACCACTACTACTACTACCACCACCACTACTACTACTACTACTACTACTACTACTACTACTACTACTACTACTACTACTACTACTACTACTACTACTACTAATACTAATACTACTAATACTAACCACTACCACTACCACTACCACTACTACTACTACTACCACCACTACTACTACTATTTCTATTACAGGCAAGTTACTGTTGGAACTAACCGACCATTCCAAACCGGTTACGGATCTGGCCTTTGCTCCGGACGGGTCACTACGACTAGCTTCCGCCTCTCGAGATGGTACTATCAAGGTAAGGATAGTAGTAGTAGTAGTAGTAGTAGTAGTAGTAGTAGTAGTAGTAGTAGTAGTAGTTGGATGTGTGTCGTGTTGGGTCTCGTTTTGAAGAGGAGGATGAAAGGAATTGTTTAGTAGTAGTTGGGGGGTAGTTATAGTAGTAGTAGTAGTAGTTGTTGGATGTGTGTCGTGTTGGGTCTCGTTTTGAAGAGGAGGATGAAAGGAATTGTTTAGTAGTAGTTGGGGGGTAGTTATAGTAGTAGTAGTAGTGGTAGTGGTAGTAGTAGTAGTAGTGGTAGTAGTAGTGGTAGTAGTAGTGGTAGTGGTAGTAGTAGTAGTAGTAGTAGTAGTAGTAGTAGTAGTAGTAGTAGTAGTAGTAGTGGTAGTAGTAGTAGTAGTAGTGGTGGTAGTCGTAGTAGTAGTAGTAGTAGTAGTAGTAGTAGTAGTGGTAGTAGTAGTAGTAGTAGTAGTAGTAGTAGTAGTAGTAGTAGTAGTAGTAGCTGTAGTAGTAGTAGTAGTAGTAGTGGTAGTAGTAGTAGTAGTAGTAGTAGTAGTAGTAGCTGTAGTAGTAGTGGTAGTAGTAGTGGTAGTAGTAGTAGTTGTAGTAGTAGTAGTAGTAGTTGTAGTAGTAGTAGTAGTAGTTGTTGTAGTAGTAGTTGTAGTAGTAGTTGTAGTAGTAGTAGTAGTTGTAGTAGTAATTGTAGTAGTAGTAGTAGTAGTTGTAGTTGTAGTAGTAGTAGTAGTAGTTGTAGTAGTAGCAATTGTAGTAGTAGTAGTAGTAGAAAAATCAGAAATAAATAGTAGTAGTAGTAGTAGTAGTAGGAGTAGTAGTGGTAGTAGTAGTAGTAGTAGTAGTAGTAGTAGTAGTAGAAAAATCAGAAATAAATATAGTAGTAGTAGTAGTAGTAGTAGTAGTAGTAGTAGTAGTAGTAGTAGTAGAAAAATCAGAAATAAATAGTAGTAGTAGTAGTAGTAGTAGTAGTAGTAGTAGTAGTAGTAGTAGTAGTAGTAGTAGTATCTATCTATCTATAACTAGCATCACTATAACAACCTTCCTAACACAGGTGTGGGACATGTCTGATGACGGCAACATGTTCAAGACGCTCAAGGAACACGCGGGGTCACAGGTTCGAGCCCTGGCGTGGTCTCCTGACGCCACTCTGCTGTGTACGGCGGGCGACAAGCAAAAGGTGGGTGTGGGTGTGTGTTTGTGTGTCGGTGTGGGTGGGTGTGTGTTTGTGTGTGGGTGTTTGTGTGTGTTTGTGTGTGGGTGTTGGTGGGTGTGTGTGTATGGGTGTGGGTGTGGGTGTGTGTGTAGGGTGTGGGTGTGTTGGGTGTGGGTGTGTGTAGGTGTGTGGGTGTGGGTGTGTTTGGGTGTTGGTGTGTGTGGGTGTGGGTGGGTGTGTGTTTGTGGTTGTGTGTGTATGGGTGTGGGTGTGTCGGTGTGGGTGGGTGTGTGTTTGTGGGTGTAGGTGTAGGTGGGTGTGGGTGTGTGTGGGATGTGGGTGTGAATTGCATTATTGGGTCAGTTCAGCCTTTACCACTATCACAACACCTATCACTATCTTTACACCACTATCACAACACCTATCACTATCTTTACACCACTATCACAACACCTATCACTATCACAACACCACTATCACAACACCTATCACTATCACAACACCACTATCACAACACCTATCACTATCTTTACACCACTATCACAACACCTATCACTATCTTTACACCACTATCACAACACCTATCACTATCTTTATACCACCATCACAACACCTATCACTATCTTTACACCACCATCACAACACCTATCACTATCTTTACACCACTATCACAACACCTATCACTATCTTTACACCACTATCACAACACCTATCACTATCTTTACACCACTATCACAACACCTATCCCTATCTTTACACCACCATCACAACACCTATCACTATCTTTACACCACTATCACAACACCTATCCCTATCTTTACACCACTATCACAACACCTATCACTATCTTTACACCACTATCACAACCCTATCACTATCTTACACCACTATCACAACACCTATCCCTATCTTTACACCACTATCACAACACCTATCACTATCTTTACACCACTATCACAACACCTATCCCTATCTTTACACCACTATCACAACACCTATCACTATCTTTACACCACTATCACAACACCTATCACTATCTTTACACCACATCACAACACTATCACTATCTTACAACCACCATCACAACACCTATCACTATCTTTACACCACTATCACAACACCTATCACTATCTTTACACCACTATCACAACACCTATCACTATCTTACACCACTATCACAACACCTATCACTATCTTTACACCACCATCACAACACCTATCACTATCTTTACACACCATCAACACCTATCACTATCTTTACACCACATCACAACACCTATCATATCTTACACCACTATCACAACACCTATCACTATCTTTACACCACTATCACAACACCTATCACTATCTTTACACCACTATCACAACACCTATCACTATCTTTACACCACCATCACAACACCTATCACTATCTTTACACCACTATCACAACACCTATCACTATCTTTACACCACTATCACAACACCTATCACTATCTTTACACCACCATCACAACACCTATCATTATCTTTACACCACTATCACAACACCTATCACTATCTTTACACCACTATCACAACACCTATCACTATCTTTACACCACTATCACAACACCTATCACTATCTTTACACCACCATCACAACAGAGAAGGCAACACCATACAGCATAGAAATATCAAGTCTAGACGACCAGCCTTTGCTTGTGGCTCAGTTCTTGCGGCTGGAACGTGACAGCGAGTCACGTTCCAGCCAATTAACTAACTCATTACGCTAATTACTCATTAAGGGCTTGTTCTATGCAAAAAGTTTGTTCCACAGACCCCCGTTGATTTTGATAGCACTACTAGCATGTCAAATTTCAGCTCAATCCGACAATAATTAAGGGTAGTTATACACTTTTTGGCGGAAACTTGGTGCCACGGGTATTCGGACCCCTCGTTATTCAGACTTTGACATTATTCGGACAATATTTTTTTTTTTTTTTTTTTTTTTTTTTTTTTTTTTTTTTTTTTTGGTCGAAATTTCCTACCTATATAATATGTATAAACCTATAATTTTTTTTTTTTTTTTTTGTCGAAATTTCCTACCTATATAATATGTATAAACCTATAATTTTTTTTTTTTTTTTTTGTCGAAATTTCCTACCTATATAATATGTATAAACCTATAATTTTTTTTTTTTTTTGTCGAAATTTCCTACCTATATAATATGTATAAACCTATAATTTTTTTTTTTTTTTTTTTTTTTTGTCGAAATTTCCTACCTATATAATATGTATAAACCTATAATTTTTTTTTTTTTTTTTTTTTTTTTTTTTGTCGAAATTCCTACCTATAATATGTAAAACCTATATTTTTTTTTTTTTTTTTTTTTTTTTTTTTTTTTTAAAGGTTCGAAATTTCCTAGCTATATAAAAATTAGGGCGAGCTGTCAATAACGAAGCAAAAACATGAAGAAAAAAATATATATAGCTATCAAGGAAAAATACTTGGTAAATACTAATGACTGCTAACTACCTAACTCTCTCCTCTAAACCCACTTACCGCGGACACCAAACCTACAGGTACATTCTTAAGGACAGGAAAACCTCGCGTATTCGGACCCCTCGTTATTCGGACTTTGACATTATTCGAACTTTTTTTTTTTTTTTTTTTTTTTTTTTTTTTTTTTTTTTGTCGAAATTGCTACCTATATAATATGTATAAACCTATAATTTTTTTTTTTTTTTTTTTTTTTTTTAAAGGTCGACATTTCCTAGCTATATAAAAATGATGATAAACCTATATTTTTTTTTTTTTTTTTTTTTTTTTCTCTAAGGGTTGACATTTCCTAGCTATATAAAAATGATGTATTTGTGTAGAGTGGAGTGAGTAGAGTGTCTATAATTTTTTTTTTTTTTTTTTTTTTTTGTCGAAATTTCCTACCTATATAATATGTACCAATTTTTTTTTTTTTTTTTTAAAGGGTCGAAATTTCCTAGCTATATAAAAATTATGTATAAACCTATAATTTTTTTTTTTTTTTTTTTTTTTTCTCTAAGGGTCGACATTTCCTAGCTATATAAAAATTATGTATAAACCTATATATTTTTTTTTTTTTTTTTGAAATTTCCTACCTATATAATATGTATAAACCTATAAATTTTTTTTTTTTTTTTTTTTGGTCGAAATTTCCTAGCTATATAATATTATAATATATAAACCTATAATTATTAATATTATTATTATTATTATTTTTTTTTTTTTTTTTTTTTTTTTTTTTTTTTTGTCGAAATTTCCTACCTATATAATAATATTATATAGGTAGGAAATTTCGACCCTTATAAAAAAAAAAAAAAAAAAAATTATAGGTTTATACATATATAGCTAGGAAATTTCGACAAAAAAAAAGAAAAAAAGTATAGGTTAATACATATATAGCTAGGAAATTTCGACAAAAAAAAAATTAAAAAAATTATAGGTTTATACATATGTATAAACATATATATATATATATATATTTTTTTTTTTTCTCGAAATTTCCTAGCTATTATATACACGTATAAATTTTTTTTTTTTAAGGGTCGAAATTTCCTAGCTATTATATACACGTATAATTTTTTTTTTTTTTTTTTTTTTTTTTTTTTAAAGGGTCGAATTTTCCTAGCTATATATGTATAAACCTAAATGTTTTTTTGTTTTTTTCTCTCTAAGGGTCGAAATTTTCTAGCTGTATATGTATAAACCTATCATTTTTGTTATCATGCCTCTGAGATCCGGGGATATGACACCACTAGAGAGTTAGAAACTTTGCATCTGAAACTCTTAAAACAGTTGCTACCGTAGACAACAGTAAAGTCGCCAGGACAACTTTTTGTTCTGTGTACAGCCGTGTGGTGGCGTTAATAGTTACATTGCTACCGTAGATAACAGTAAAGTCGCCAGTTCAAGGTTTCTTTGTTATGTACAGCCGTGTGGTGGCGTTAATAGTTACATTGCTACCGTAGACAACAGTAAAGTCGCCAGGACAAGGTTTCTTTTCCCTGTACAGCCGTGTGGTGGCGTTAATAGTTACATTGCTACATCCATGATTTCAGGACAGTTAGAAGGGGCTATCTGGAGAGTCTGTGTCATTTTGTGTCTTCATCTGTGTCATAGTAGGGCTATAAATGAACAAATGACAAAAATATCTACAAAGTGGCCACCAACAGTAGAGTCGCCATCTAGTGTTTATTTACTGAGTGTCGTACCGCCGTCGTCGTCGCCCGAAAAAAAACCTCGTAGTGAAATTGTAAAGCGTGTATACTTGCAGCTACCAAGCATAAAACAACGCTGAAACAGTGTAGATTATACAGTCATGATATAAACTACTGTGTATCATCTTCAGGGGCACAGACACAGCAGTAGTGAGGCTATCATTCCTTATATAGGGCGCCTGGCGACATTAGTGCAGGTGGCGACTTGACTGTTCTCTACGGTAGCCCTCCATTACGTATAAAGGTGTCTGGTGTCTGTTAGTTAAGCACGACACTAGACCTGATGTTAATGTTAATATTTCTAATGATATAAAATACTATCCCATTCACCTGACACCTCCCTAGCCTATACCACACACCCTCACGCCACACCCACACACACACACACACACACACACATCCCCCCTAACACCCACCCACACACACACCCTAGCAAAAGCTTCCCTAGGGTCCACACACACACAAAAAAGCTTCCCTAGGGTCCACACACACACACACACAGACCAAAGTGGCGTATCCATGCCTAGAACGTGTTTGTGATAGATACACCCACACCCACACACACACCCACCCACACCACACACACACCCACACACACACCACACACACACACACACACACACACACACACACACACACACACACACACCCACACACACCCACACACACACACACACACCATTGATCATTAACTAACTATTTGAGTATCTATTAAGGCTCTCATTGACTATAGAAGTGAATAGCTTCCCCAGGCAGCTAAGTAAAGTGATCCCCCGGTAGTGATGAACACCCTGAATATCACCCTTAGTCTTGTATGGTGTGTTGTGTGGTTGTGGTGTTTTGGGGGGTTTGGGTGTGGGTGGGGGTGGTGTATGCTTGTGTTTGGGTCTTGTGTTTGTGGTGTTAGGGGATGTGTGTGCGTGGGGGGTGTGTATGCGGTGTGTGTTGGGTTGGTTGTGTTTGTTGTGTTAGGGGGGTTTTGTGGCGTGTGGGGTGGTGTGTGGTGTGTGGTGGGTATGGGTGTGGGCGGGGCGTCTGTCATAATAAACCCCCCCCTCAGAGGCTAAACCACTGTGAATTTTTTTAAAAGCTTACCATATACGGGCACGATTTTTTGGGTACGGTGTGTGGGGTGTGGGTGTGGGTGGGTGGGTGTGTATGTGGGTGGGGGGTGTGTAGGGGGTTTGGGGGTGGGTGGGGGGGTGTGATGTGTGTGGGTGGGGTGGGGTGTATGTGGGTGGTGTGTCTGTCTCGTCTTCTATCTTCACTGTGTGTGTGTGTGTGGTGATCTTTTATCTATCTGTGTGTGTGTGTGATCTATCTATCATTTTCTGTGTGTGTGTGTGTGTTACTACTATCTATCTATTTTGGTTGGTGTGTGTGTGTGTGTGTTCTATCTTCTATCATCTATCTGTGTGTGTGTTGTGTATCTATCTATCATCTATCTATCTGTGTTGTGTGTGTGTTCATCTATCTATCTATCTGTGTGTGTGTGTTTGTGTGTGTATCTATCTATCTATCTTTTACTGGTGTGTTGTGTTATTACTTCTATCATCTATCTGTGTGTGTGTGTGTCTGTCTCTGTCTGTTATCTATCTATCGTGTGTGTGTGTGTGTATCTTTTATCTACTGTGTGGTGGTGTGTATCATCTATTATCTTTTCTGTGTGTGTTGTGTTATCATCTATCTATCTATCTGTGGTGTGTTGTGTATCATCATTACTATTACTGTGTGTGTGTGTGTGTATCTATCTTCTATTATCTACTGTGTGTGTGTGTGTCGTCTCGTCATCTATTATCTGTGGTGTGGTGTGTATCTATCTATCTATCTGTGTGTGTGTGTGTATCTATCTATTACTTTCTGTGGGGTGTGGGGTGTGTGTGTATTTCTATCTTCTATCTGTTGGGGGTTGTGTGGTTTTATCTATCTATCTATCTACTATCGGGGTTTGGTGTGTGTTTTTGGTGTATCTTCTATCTATTGGTGTGTGTGTGTGTGTGTATCTATCATCTATCTATCTGTGTGTTGTGGTGGTGTGTGTGTATCATCTATCTTCACTGTGGTTGTTACATCTACATCTATCTGTGTGTGTTGTGATCATCTTCTATCTGTGTGTGTTGTGTGTGGTATCTTCTATCTATCTATCTGTGTGTGGGGGGTGATCTATCTATCTGGTGTGTGTGTGTGTATCTATCTATCTATCTATAGTGTGTGTGTTGTGTATCTATCTATCTACTATCTGTGTGTTGTGTTTACTATATTGTGTGTGTGTGTGTGTGTGTGTTCATCTATCTATCTATCTGTGTGTGTGGGTGTGGTCATCTATCTATCTACTGGTGTGTGTGGTATCTATCTATCGTGTTGTGTCTACTATCTATCTATCTCGTGTGGTGTGTGTGTGTGTGTGTCTATCTATCTATCTTCGTGTTGTGTGTGTACTATCTATCTATCTGTGGGTGGGGTTTTGGGGGTCTATCTATTATCTATCTGTGTGTGTGTTATTTGGGGGGTATCTATCATCTTTCTGTGTGGTGTGTGTGTGTCTATCTATCTATTGTGTTGTTGTTTGTGTGTTGTATCTATCTATCTTCTATCTGTGTGTGTGTGTATCTATTTTTATTATCTGTGTGTGTGTGTGTTGTCAAATCTATCTATCTTCTGTGTTGTGTGTATCTATCTATCTTTTATCTGTGTGTGTGGATCTATCACTATCTTTGTGTGTGTGGGGTACTATCTATCTACTATCTGTGTGTGTGTGTCTATCTATCCTATTTCGTGTGTGTGTGTGTACTATCTATCTTCTATCTGTGTGTGTGTGTGTATCTATCTATCTATTATCTTGTGTGTGTGTGTGTATCTTTATCTATCTATCTGTTGGGGGGGGGGATCTTTTATCTATCATCTGGTGGGTGTATCTATCTTCGGTGTGTGGTGATCTATCTATCATTTCTGTGTGTGTGTGTGTGTGTGTACTATCTATCATCTTCTGTGTGTGTGTGTATCTATCTATCTTCTGTGGGTGGGGATCTATCTATCTATCTTCTGTGTGGTGTGTATCTTCTACTATTATCTTGTGTGTGTTGTGTGTTGTTGTGGTTTATCTATCTATCTATCTGGTGTGTGGGTGGTTGTATCTATCTATCTATCTTCTGTGTGTGTGTCTATCTATCTATCTATCTGTGTGTGTGTGTGTGTGTGTGTATCTATCTATCTATCTATCGTGTGGTGCTATCTACTATCTATCGTGGTGTGTGTATCATTTCTATCTTTGGTGGGTTTTGGTGGGTATCTATCATTTTCTATCTGGTGTGTGTGTGTGTCTATCTATTATCTGGGTGTTGTGTGGTGTGTCACTATCTATCTGTGTGTGGTGTGTATTGTGTGTGTGTGTACTATCTATCTATCTATTTTGTGTGTGTGTGTGTGTGGGGTTGTTATCTATTACTTTATCTGTGTGTGTGTTGTTGTGTCTTTTATCATCTGTGGGGTGGGTGTGTGTATCTATCATCTTCTATCTATCTTTGTTGTGGTATCTATCTATCTATTATCTGTGTGTGTGTGTGTGTATCTATCACTATCTATCGGTGTGTGTGTGGTGTCTATCTATCTATCTGTGTGGTGTGTGTGGATCTATTATCTATCTATTTGGGGGTGGTGGGTTATCTATCTATTGGGGTTGTGTGTGTGTGTCTATCTATCTATCTGTGTTGTGTTTGTATCATCTACTATCTATTGTGTGTGTGGTGTGTGTTCTATCTATCTATCTATCTGGGGTGTGTTGGTGTGTGTCTATCAAATTATCTGTGTGTGTGTGTGGTATCTATCTATCTATCTATCTGTGTGTGTGTGTTTATCTATCTATCTATCGTGGTTGGTATCTTCTATCTATCTATCTGTGTGTGTGTGTGTGATCTATCATTATCTATCTTGTTTTTGTGTGTGGTGTGGTTGTCTATCTACTATCTGGGTGTGTGTGTCTATCTATCTATCTATCTATCATCTATTGTGTGGTGTTTGTGTGTCTGTCTTCACTTCTATCTATCTGTGTGTGTGTGTGGGGGTGTGGTGTGTTATTTTCTTTCTGTGTGTGTGTCTACATCTATCTATCTATCTGTGTGTTTGTGTGTATCTTTCTATCTATCTACCTGTGTGTGTGTTATCTATTATTTATTTGTGGTGTTATCTTCTATCTTCTATCTGTGTTGGTGTGGTGTGTCTATCTATTACTATCTGGTGTGTGTGTTTTGGTGTCTATCTATCACTATCTTTGTGTGTGGTGTGTGGTGTGTCTACTATCTATCTGTGTGTGTGTGCATCTATTACTATCTATCTGTGTGTGTGTGTTTTTTCTATCTATCTGTGTTTTTTGTCTCTATCATCTGTGTGTGGTGTGTGTGTTATCTATTTTCTACTGTGTGGGGTGTATCTATCTATCTATCTATCTATCTGTGTGTGTGTGTGTGTATCTATCTATCTATCTGTGTGTGTGTATCTATCTATCTATCTGTGTGTGTGTGTGTGTCTATCTATCTATCTGTGTGTGTGTGTGACTGTGTGTGTTACGTAATGTACAAGAACACGGAATAGATAGACACTTCAATGTCAACAATGAGCACTCTAGCCTTAACATTTCCCCTGTATCTATGTCAACAATGAGCACTCTAGCCTTAACATTTCCCCTGTATCTATGTCAACAATGAGCACTCTAGCACTAGTTTAACATTTCCCCTGTATCTATGTCAACAATGAGCACTCTAGCCTATTTTTTAATTTTTCCCCCTTTTTTAGTCACAATGACACTCTACCTATTTTAAACATTTCCCCTGTATCTATGTCAACAATGAGCACTCTAGCACTAGTTTAACATTTTCCCTGTATCTATGTAGGTCCTGGTCTGGGAGATGACGAACTACACCCTACTGCGGCGTCTGTGTGGGCATTTTAACACTGTGTTGAGCTGCTGCTTCTCCCCGGACGGTGCCTTGGTCGCTACAGCCTCCTCTGACACAAGGGTGATAGTCTGGGACCACGCCACAGGTAATGACCCTTATGGTATACCGTTATTAAGGGCGAGAATAGCGGTGACTTTTTAATTTTATTTTGTATTATGATGCAAAGGTTTATTTTTTATAAGGCAGAGAGGGAGGAGAGAGGGAGGGAGGGGAGAAGAGAGAGAGGAGAGAGAGAGAGAGAGGAGAGAGAGGAGAGAGACAGACAGACAGACAGAAACAGACAGAAGACAGACAGACAGACAGCAGACAGACGCGCAGACAGACAGACAGACGACAGACAGACGACAGAAAACAGGACAGACAGACAGACAGACAGACAGACAGACAGACGACGAGACGACAACAGACGACAGACGAAACAGACAGACAGAGAAAAGACAGACAACAGAGAGAGAGACAACAGACACAGACAGAGAGAGAGCAGAACAGACGACGACGACCAAAACGACAGACAGACAAGAAACAGACAGACAGCAGCAGACAACAGCAGAGAAAAAAGACGACAGAGGAGAGACGACAGACAGACAGACAGGAGAATTTGACAGAGAGGCAGACAGACGACAG
>JACEEZ010014603.1:12500-40000 GCA_016584305.1 Chionoecetes opilio | reverse complement strand
TCTCACGGCTTCTTGCGTGACGTCAGAGATAAACAACAAGTGGCGGTGTTGCGCGAAATCTTATCAGTGCGAAATCCTGTAGACCCCTCCATTCATCTATCTTATTTCACTAATTTTACAGCTTAACTGCTGCCCCGATACACGTTACAGGCAACATCGAGTCACTAGCTTCCCATGAGAACACTTACAAGTAATAATAGTTGATAAAATAATACATGATAAAAACCATACTCCTGTTCCCACAACCTGACTGTTTTTGACGTGGATATTTTAAGCTTTTGAGTAACTATTATTACTTGTAAGTGTTCTCATGGGAAGCTAGTGACTATGTTACCTGTAACATGTATCAAGGGACAGTTAACCTGTAAAACCAGTGAAATAAGAGCGATGAATGGAGGAGTTTACAGGATTTCGCGCCTTGACAATATTTCGCACAACAGCGGGCCAGGCGGAGCTTGTAACAGAGTGAGTATCGTCGTAGAAATAATGTAATTACAGATTAACAAGTAACGGACGGACACAAGTAAACACATAGATGTACATTCAGAAGCATGGCTTAAGACCACGAACAGAATATACAAGGTTAATGACATGACAGGACAACTTTAAAACTGGTGAAGAATTATCATGTCTTATCAGCCTAGCTGACGATAGTCCCTATAGCTGTGACGTAGTAGTTTTTGCAGAATTTCGCTGACAATAGGGCACAAATTAGCATAAGTTGTACATTTAGTAGCACGGGCTTAACTTTCGGACCACACTAATAGAGCTAAAATGGTATGACATGACGAGAGGAGAACGTCAAGTCTGGTGAAATAATTTTAGCGAGTTTTTAACCATAACACCAGACGTTGTTTTCTAATTTTACTAATTTTGCTATCAAAAGCAGACCAGACACGTTTTCGCTGATGCATTATGCTCCAATTTGGGTTCTTAGAGATCTCTCACACTTGTTGAGAACGTGAAAATGTTGTAACTCGCCGACGGGGACGAGAAATTTGGTATACGAGAGTAGTACCATAAACCTTTAAGCTTCACCATCATCCACTTAGAATGGCCACCACAAAACATTGCAAGATATCTAAGTATGCATGACATTACTGTTGATGGACATGAAAGAAATTAATTGGTAGGTAGAACAGCTGATAGGTATTGTGAAAATGACTAGCATTGCGTTTAATTCAGTATGTTTATGCGAGAAGATGTGGTTGAATATGAGTTGAAGATGACAATTCGTCATTGTGTGGTTGTTTTGTTTACAATTATCAGCTGTGAGCGCCGGGCAGGCGAGCTCCGACCAGAAGCTGGCAACTGTCAGCCGTTCTGGCGAGGCACGCAAGCGAGAGAAGCCGGGAGAAGCCAGGCTTCTTGCGGCTTCCTCACCAAAATTCGCCTCTTATAACAAATAGATCAACGAAGTAATGTCTCAGTATCCTCCTAAAATTCAAGCAGAGAACATCAGTCTGACACACTTAACCCTCTAGAGTCTACAATGCTGTTGAAGGAATTCTACAGAAGTGACATCTTGACAGAAGAAACAGCAGTTACATTTATACGTGAAAGCAATCTTCTGTACGCACCACAAGAAGCAGAGCCTTGTCATCGATGTGGTAGTGTTATGCAAGAAAAAAGATTTTTTTTTTTTTGTCTGTTTTGTTTTTCTATAATACTCTACTTTATAATAGACACTACCATATAGAAATAGTAAGTTGCAGCCTGAAGTGTAAGAGAGAAGAGTGTAAGTAAGGAGTAAGAAATGTAGACCGCACGCTATAGTGTAAAATGTCCCGGTAGACCGCACGCTATAAGTGCCTTGCACTGACGTCACGATCTAGCGGCTTCAAGCCAAATGCCGCCCGTCGGAGCGAGCTGGAGTACCAACAAAATCCACTTGCCGCCCGGTTTTTTTTTTTTTTTTTTTTTTACGTTGTAGCCTATAGCGCCTGTAGGCATATGGAGAGTCGTGATGTTGGTCGATTTCGCCCGATGGTGGCGCAGGCTGGATTTTTATAGTGATACCTGTGGTCTCAGGTGAAGATTCCATTTTCTGTGATGTTCAGATCTTCAGTTAAGGCGCATGCAGCCCCTAGAGTCCACCGTCACACTCGCAATCGGCAGACAGGTATATGCTGCATGTGGGTTGTTTCGGCCACTCGACAAAGGCTTTGATAGTTGCTCCTTGATGAGACTTGAACTCGGGACCTTCTGCTCCCCTACCAGGCTCTTGAAAGAGTTGCCCCCGGCAGGATTCGAACTCGGGACATTGAGTTCAGCACTCCAAGACGCTAACCACTCGGCCACCGCCTCCCCAAAACATTTCCGAAGCCAGGAAAGCTTAGAGTTTGCATTAGGGTACCGTAGACTGCAGACCCCGATGTAGACCGCACGCTATAGTAGCACCCATCGATCTATGGGCGCCGTCACATCGACTCTACCAAAGCCAGTGTATAGTATTTTTATATTAGTATATATTATATATATTTTATATTAGTATATTACATATAATTTTTATAGGGTTTTTTTGTTTTGTTTTTAAATTTGTGCCTATAGCGCCTGTAGGCAGTGACCTTCAGGGCTGGGATGGTAGGGCTCATTTGAGGGCTGTGAAGGTTGGCCTTCGCCCGTGGTGGCGCAAGCAGGATTTTCTCTTTATAGTGGCGCCTGTGATTAGAGATTCATGCCGGCCCCTTGTGCCCTCCGATGCACTCGCAACCGAAGGTTATAGTGGCGCCTGTGATTAGAGATTCATGCCGGCCCCTTGTGCCCTCCGATGCACTCGCAACCGAAGGTAGAGTTAATGGGCAGCATGTGGGTGTTCTTAGACTATTCGACGGTTGCAGATAAATTTGAAGTGGATTTTGGCCCTTATCGGGGATCGAACTCGGGTCACCGAGCACGCCACTCGGAGACGCTAACCACTCTGCTACTTCCCTCCCTAATATACACCTATACACTGGCATTGGACTCTACAGTTCCCACGTATGTGCCTTCTGTTGTGGTTTCTTACTCTTTACCTTGGTCACTATTGCCATTTTTTGTTTCGCACTTTGCCTTTACAGTACATGTCTCGACAAGGCTTTTTCATGTAGGGACTTGATGTTATGTGCCCTGAGACTGCCTTTCTTGATTTGCGCTTTGAACTTTTAACTCGATCTGCTTTAGGAGGAGGACTTATATTAAATTGAGAAATAAAACCAGAAGTACTAGCAGTGGCAGGTTCTGGACCCTTGGTAACTTGCTCTGGATCAGCAACAGATACTGGGGCATCAGTAGGTCACTGGGCATCATTAAGGTTTAGGGCAAGCCTGTGCAACCTGCGGCTCGGTGGCCGCATGCGGCCCTCTAAATCTTTTGATGCGGCCCGATCCTCTTAGACATTATTAACATAGTGCGGCCCTTGGGAACTTGCCTAAGAATTAAAAAAAGACTAAGTATTATATTTATCTAAAATTAATCCTACAGCATATTCCTAAAACTTCGGTTCGGCCACTGAGAGAGAGGAGGAGAGAGAGAGAGAGAGAGAGAGAGAGAGAGAGAGAGAGAGAGAGAGGAGAGAGAGAGAGAGAGAGAGAGAGAGAGAGAGAGAGAGAGAGAGAGAAGAGAGAGAGAGAGAGAGAGAGAGAGAGAGAGAGAGAGAGAGAGAGAGAGAGAGGGGAGAGAGAGAGAGAGAAGAGAGAGAGAGAGAGAGAGAGAGAGAAGAGAGAGAAGAAGAGAGAGAGAGAGAGAGAGAGAGAGAGGAGAAAAGAGAGAGAGAGAGAGAGAGATGAGAGAGGGGAGAGAGAGGGAGAGAGAGAGAGAAGAGAGAGAGAGGAAGGAGAGGAGAGAGAGAGAAGAGAGAGAGAGAGAGAGAGAGAGAGAAGTATTTACAGGAGCATTAGTAAAAATTTAACGAAAACCTAGAAAAAATAGTAGAAAAGCTGATTTTTTCAGGGGAGCTCCAGAAAACCATAAGCATGTCCACTGTGCAAAGTTCTGCAAATTCAACCTGGTGGCATTTTCAGAATTGAAGATGGCCGCTATAACAATTTGCGATAAATGGTTAAAATACCAAAATCGGCATAACTGGCAACTTATTACAGTGGACCCATGCCATGTTCATTTTGAGTTAAAATAATTAGCATAAAGTGTAATTACTAGTATATTATAATAATAGACTGAAGACTTCCGGAGGTATGGCTCGTGGTCGAGGAATTACAGACAGCACACTCAATAAATGGGTGCATGCTATGCCCAGATGCATCCCAATATGCGATGCCCTGGAACGTTTCACTGCAGTCCACAGTCACACATCTGACCAGCCCGTAGATCTGCGTGCTAGCAGTACAGCCAGAGATGCTAAAGACTATGAGACCTTCCTCAACTGGCTCATAGTACACTCTCCATTTTCATATGGAGACCATGATGCTCTGGTCTGTGTAGCAAGCGGTGTTGTTGCTGGCAAGTGTGTAAATGCAGATCAAGCATTTGATATTGGTGTCAAGGCTGCTTCTGTAATGACTGGCGAAACCTATGCTGACGTAAAATTAAAACGAAAAGACCGTGTGACCAGCATCAGTGGTGACAAAAATCAGGTCACTGTGCTGAATGTTGAGGTGGAGGTGAATAGAACAGTATTGTTCATGAGGGTCACATGTGTGATCCGGGAGAGTTCTGAGATGGAGGAATATCTGCTTCACGAGTTTGCCAAACAGCCACCCTCCCTATTCGATAAAGGTATCATGAGGAAGAACACTAAGAGTGTCCTTGCTAGTGTTCTCAAGTCGAAAGTGAATGTCCATCTAGAATTTCCAGATAATGCACGTTTCGTCCTTGATAGAGGACATCTTCTTCAAAGCTTGCCATGGCCTGCTGATCCCACATACAACCAGGTGTGTGACCAGTATGTATCCATTTTCCCTTGTTCACTATGGGCCAGGTAGTATAGTAGTGTTTGACGGATATGGCAGTGCTTCCTCAACTAAAACTGCGGAACAGCAGCGAAGAGCCAAACAGAACACTTCTCCTGACATTGTCTTTGAGTTGGAAATGAAAACCACAACATCAAAAAAGGCATTCTTGGGTAATGGCAGGAATAAGGACCGATTAATCCAAAAATTAAAGGAGAAATATGAGGCTGTGGGTATAATTGTCAAACAGAGTGTTGCAGATGCTGACTGGCTGATTGCATCCAGTGCCATGATTACATCAACTGCCATAGATGGTGCCCCAACTCAAAATTCGCCTGTCGTTGTCGTGGGAACTGATTTCTGACTTGCTGGTGATGATGGTCGCACAAGCCACCCCAAACATGAATCTTCATATGCTCTGTGGACGGAACCCTTTGCATGTGTACTGTATACGTGAAATCCAGGAAGCTTGTTCTAGCATCAAACAACACCTGATGTTTGTACATGCAATCACTGGATGTGATACTGTGTCTTCCATATACAATCAAGGGAAAAAAAAGGGCCCTTCAGCTGTTCGATAGTGATGACAAATTGGGACTGTTTGAGTGTTTTCTCTCAGTCTGACAGCAGTCAGGATGAGATAGCACGCAAAAGGAGAGTTGTTTCTACTAAAGCTGTATGGAGCTGTCCGGTCAAATTCACTGGACAAGCATCGCTATGTTATGTACTTCCCATCTACACGTAGAGCGTCCTATCCTCATCTGGTTTCAAGTTGGAATCAATCCCTCCAACTTCAGCAGCTGCCAAGTTCCATAGCTATAGAACATACCATGCTGTTCAGCAATGGCAGGGAAATGAGCTACCACCAAATGAGTGGGGGTGGGAGTACAGAGAGGGGATACTTGTTCAATCTATACCGATAGGCCTTGTTGCTCCCGAGAAGGTACTGAAAATGGTATCTTGCGGCTTCAAGGTAGGGTGTGGAAAGTCATGTCGTTGTTACAAGGCACGGATGGAGTGTACCATAATGTGCACTGGTTTGCAGTGGGTACAATTGTAAAAATTCGCATGTTCTTGATGTGCAAGGCGAAGGGGATACCACTGATTAGACATTCCTCAACATATGGTTGGGTTATTTGGGGGTTTATAATTGGTGTTTTGTACAATATAACATAGTTTGGCTATTATAAATGTAACGTACATAACATAGTTGTGGTATTATTAAAATAAAATTAAAAAAAAAAAAAAAAAATTCTTCACCTTATTGAATTTATGCTAATTATGTCAACTCAAAATATTTTTTATGGCTCCATTGTATTCAGCACACTCTAAAACATAGCTGTATACACAAAAATCTTATTACTACGAACTCGGATGGGATGATCATAGTACTTTTAATTTTATCGTTAATTGTGAATGGCGGCCATTTGAATTATGAAAATGCCACGAGGTTGAATTTACAGAAACTTTGCATAAGGGCGATATATACAATATTTTGGAGCTCTCCTGAAAAAAAACAGCTTTTTTACTATTTATTTCCACCTTTTAGCTAATGCTCCTGTACGAGGAGAGAGAGAGAGAGAGAGAGAGAGAGAGAGAGAGAGAGAGAGAGAGAGAGAGAGAGAGAGAGAGAGAGCGTCGCATATCAGTCAGGTCTAATACGTGTGTAAATAAATGACACTAAAGACCGGTTCCCACTATCTCGCTTGTACGGCCGCCGTACAACAACAATGACGTCACAATGACGTCACAACAAAGTCTACCGCACCGCTGTACGGCTGCCGTACAAAGTTAAATTCAAGTCATCTCTCCCCGCTCGGCGGTGTCCGCTCGAGCGGAGTTGCCAACTGTGGCCAGTTACCACAAATACCAATCAAGCGGTGATGATGGTGACGTCATTGTTGTTGTACGGAGGCCGTACAAGCGGGATAGTGGGAACCGGTCTTAAGATACTAAAGGCCGGTTCCCAGTAGCCCGCTTCTACGGCCGTTGGTTGCCGTACACCCCGCCCAACAATGACGTCACCATCATCACCGCTGAGTGGTTGTTTGTGGTAACCGGGCACAGTTTGCACCTCCGCTCGAGCGGACAACGCCGAGCGGAGAAGATGACTTGATTTTAACTTTGTACGACAGCCGCACAGCGGTACGGCCGACTTTTTTGTGACGTCATTGTTGGGCGGTGTACGGCAACGGCGGCCATAGAAGCGGGCTAGTGGGAACCGGCCTAACTTTCTGTAGTGAAGATGTGAATGAATATTTTATTTTGTGTACATCCTGCAACATTAGCTTTTTTTCGTATTTCATTCACAGGCATGTGGTTAGTTAAATTAAGTATACTATCATGCTACCAGTGCTAACGTGTGGTGAACGATCTGCATCTATGTACCCGAAACCTACCCTGGTCCAATACCAGTACCCTGGTAACAGTAAGTAACTAGCATGTAGTATGGACCAAGGCCGTATATCAGGTCTGCCAAGTGGGTGGTACAGTCCCGCTCGCCTATCCCAGCTCCTTGAAGACGTTTGGCTGTAGCTCGAACACATATACACACACACACACACACATACACACACACACACACACACACACACACACACACCACAACAAGCCCACCAACATAAGAAGAAAAAAAGAAGATTTGATAATGATATATAAACTAATAGTCCAGTTCCCAATGTACAAAAAAAGGCTTTCGTTTGGAATTTTTTGGAGATTTGCAAAAACTATAAATTTTTAGAAACTTTGGGACCTTCTGAACCAGGAAATCAATGTTTACATTTTTTTCAATTACAATATGGCGGCCATCTTGGTTATTCAAAATGGCGTGAATTTTTGTATGTATTTCACATTATCTCCACTTCTAATGCTCATAGTCTTATGATTTTGGTGTCTAACCATACATTTTCAGGGGCAAGGAATCCAATGAAACAACCCACAATGGGTTACACATAACCTCTGGCACTGTGGATTGGATTAATATCATTTTTAAGACAAAAAAAATTGTCCACTTCCAATACATGGCTCTCTCTGCTTTCAGGTTCGTATACTAGTAAAGAGTACCTGATCCATGAGTGAAGTGTGTTGCCCAACAGAAGCAACTTGCATATTGCATGCTAGGACACTCTGCAACGAGATCGAAGCAGTGTGTAGTGCACACTACACACTGCGACTACGCGATGCACAGTGCATCGCCTGTGTAGGTGGAACCGGGTGTCGATACCAGCCAGTTTCGTCCTCACATTCATCAATATTTACTGGTGAGTATGAAGATTAAGAATAATGAATTTTATCACTTTCTATCTCTCACATCATTAATTTTTATGGTGGATATTACAGTTAAGAATAATGAGTTTGATTAATATTCAAAAATTAATTTATATCTTATTATATACGGATCCAGTTTACTCCCCATATGATTCCCAAGTTAACTATTTCTTGTTTTCCTTCCTACTTCCTGATCCGGAATTAATTTTATTTATATTTCTGTTCATTCTATTCGCATTTTCCTGCTACATTATTTTATTATTATCTAGCTTTTATAATTCATTTTGAATGATTTTAATTACCGAAGTTAACTGTTTCCTGGTTTTGCTCTCCCTCCAAATGCTCATAGACTTATGATAGGATAGGATTAATCAAATTTTTTAAGAAAAAATTAGAAAAAATAATGCCTAAATTGTCCGCTTCTAATACATGGTTCTCTCTGCTTTCAGGTTCCTTTGCAAGTGAAGACTACCTGACCCATGAGTGAAGTTCCCCCAACTTAGACCAGGACGCTCGTCCAAAACTACAGACTACAAAATCTGCATCGTATGCCAAAAAGAAGCTGGAACTTTAGTGCTGCACCAAGAGTGAACTCTTACAACCGTCTTCTGGAATCAGTCAAGGAGCGGGCCAGCTTACATGATGCTGAGTGTGTTGCACTACAGAAGCGACTTGCAGATTGCCACGCAAGAGACACTGCAACAAGATCGAGCAGTGTGGCATCGTGCGTGCTACGCCAGCATCACCAACCCGATCCAGAGCAGGACGCGCGAGAGACCGACATGAACATTCCATACTGACCGGGGGACACACACCAAGAGTGAGAGGGTGCAGGTCAAGAAGCGCTGATGACGCGACGAAGTAGACTGCACCTTTCACTAGATCTTCAACATGGCCCCTTGGACAAGGATCTGTTTTTTCTTTTGCCAGCAGAGAGGTGATGAGAAACTGTTCACTGTATGAACTGCAAATGCCGGACAAGTCCTGAAAAGAGCAATGAAATCTTGCATAGACCCTGAACTCAGAACTAGGTACAGCGTTTGTATTGCTGATGGTGACGCGATGCAATGGATGTGCAGTACCATAAGTCATGACTGGACCAAGCACACGTCTTCCATTCCCAGAGGGATCACAGCAAGGAAGCTCAGAGAACAGAACAAGATCCAACGCAAGTTGCAAGCTTAATTGAACTGATCAACATAATACAAAATGAGGCAAAGGATGGTGCATAAACCCGTCGATGCAGGACATTGAAAACACGTATGTCACCTGCTCGGCGGTTCAGAGGCCCTGGCAAATCATTCCCTGCCTATAGTAGGCGTTGGCTGAAAGACAAATCCTGCCTGAATTACCAGCATTATAATCAGCACGACAGAAAAACATGAGAGATCCAGCAGTCTTGTACTGTCCTGATGCATACGAAGCTGACATGGCTCATGCTGCTTTAATTGAAGATGACATGGACAGCATGAAAACCCTCTACCAAGCTGCTCAGATCATTCGTTATCGAATTGAAGAGTTCACTAGGTCCGCGAAGAAGCCAGGTTCAAGTTCAACAGTGGTGACCAGTACGCTAGAAGATGTACCAGTAGAACTGTACACCATGCTCCGCTGGATCATAGCAGGACCTGGAGACAAGCTGAAAACAGAAGGTCGGACAATTACTGTGGACAAAGCTGCACTAACCCTAAGCCAAAACTTGATGTTTGCCTCAAAGTCCAAGAGGCAGGTCATGCTGAAGCCACGGGACGACGGTGCTGGATTCCGGGCTCAACAAAACAGGGAAAACCCTCAAGTGCTGGGACTGGCTTTGCACGAATAGACAAACTGACCTGGTTCAAGCTGTTCCTAGATGCTGACGATGACATCATCAGGGCTCTATCCATGCTATGTGATGACACAGGTGTGAGCGAGAATGTCCTGCAAACCTTGGCCATGTTTGTATGCCAGGCATACTGTCTGAAGGGCATTCAGATCTCAAGCATTCCTGATCTACGCTGGCACCTATTCTGCAAGTACATGGCAGAAAGTGACAAGCTGCCACCTACAATGGGTGCCTTGAAGCAGCACATCATGAGGACACATGTGCAAGCACGAATCTGGGGTCAGGCTTCTCTTCCCCATCAGGATCTGCTGGACCCGCTTCAGAATGGGTATCACAAGGGTGATGATGGCCAGCTAAAACCAACGACCACAAGCCTTCCCCCAGCACCCAAGGCCATTCTGGAGATGGTGAGATGTCATTGCAAAAAAGACTGCTCGTCCCAGCGCTGCTCATGCAAGTCCAAGGCCTTACCTTGCACAGATATGTGTTTGTGCAGCGCACAGTGTGACAATGACTTTGATGCTGTGTACAACTACTGTGATTCTGATGATGAGATTGACAGTGACAATTAATTAAATATGTACTATTACTGTGCCGAGAATACTTTTTGAACATTTTCTTGATTAATGCCCGTATTCGTAGTCACATACCATCATTGTACGTGGTCATTGTTCACTTTTTGTCTTGTCCTAATTAAATCAATATGTCATGCCAGCTCTGTTGTGATTGCAATAGGAGTACTGTATGATTGCTCTAGTACTTTCCATGGCAGCTACAAGATCAAGTGAATAATTTTGACTGAGTAGAAATGGAACAAAATCATAGCAATTACCACGAGCAATCATAAAAATATAATGATTTACTGCAAAAATACTCTTCCATTATATTCCTCGCCCTTGAAAATGTATATTTAGACACCAAGATTAGATGTCTACCACCATTAGAAGCAGAGATATCGTGAAATCCATGCGAAAATGGCCGCCATTTTGAAAATCGTAGATGGCCGCCATATTGGGATTGAAAAAATGTAAACATTGATTTCCTGGTTCAGTAGGTCCTAAGCTTTATGAAAATGTATAGTTTTGCAAATCTCCAAAAAACTCCAACGAAAGTACATAAGGAACTGGACTATAATGATTAACATGGAGGAGTTAGAGAGACGAAACTTGATCGTATACAGTCAGAAAGAGGACCAGCAGGAAACACAAGATGACACAACAACAAATCAAGGAAGATCAGATACAAATATAGTTTCCCACACAGAAGTACGTATAGACATTTGGAATGAATTAAGCGAATAAGTGATTGCAGCGAAATGTGCTTACAATGTACATAAAATAAAAGTTGGATAAGTATTATAGATGTGGAGACGGGAACACTACGTTCAAATAGCTTAGGAGCTTTACACTACAACTAGGTAAATTTAGAAAAAAAATTCGTGTGTGTGTGTGTGTGTGTGGTGTGTGTGTGTGTGTGTGTGTGTGTGTGTGTGTGTGTGTGTGTGTGTGGTGTGTGTGTGGTGTGTGTGTGGTGTGTTTTTTTTTTTGTGTGTGTGTGTGTGTGTGTGTGTGGTGTTGTGTGTGTGTGTGTGTGTGTGTGTGTGTGGTGTGTGTGTGTGTGTGTGTGTGTGTGTGTGTTGTGTGTGTGTGTGTGTGTGTGGTGTTGTGGTGTGGTGTGTGTGTGTGTGTGTGTTGTGTGTGTGTGTGTGTTGTGTGTGTGTGTGTGTGTGTGTGTTGTGTGTGTGTGTGTGTGTTGTGTGTGTGTGTGTGTGTGTGTGTGTGTGTGTGTGTGGTGTGTTGGTTGTGTGTGTGTGTGGTGTGTGTGTGTGTGTGTGTGTGTGTGTGGTTGTGTTGTTGTGTGTGTTTGTGTGTGGTGTGTTGTGTGTGTGTGTTGTGTGTGTTGTGTGTGTGTGTTTGTTGTGTGTGTGGTGTGTGTGTGTTGTGTGTGTGTGTGTGTGTGTTGTGTGTGTTGGTTGTTTTGGTGTGGTGTGTGTGTGTGTTGTGTGTGTGTGTGTTGGTGTGTGTTGTGTGTGTGTGTGTTGTGTGTGTGTGTGTGTGTGTGTGTGTGGTGTGTGTGTGTGTGTGTGTGTGTGTGTGTGTGTGTGTGTGTGTGTGTGTGTGTGTGTGTTGTGTGTGTTGTGTGTTGTGTGGTGTGTGTGTGTGTGGGTTGTGTGTGTGTGTGTTGTGTGTTTGTGTGTGTTGTGTGTGTGTGTGTTGTGTGTGTGTGTGTTGTGTGTGTGTGTGTGTTGTGTGTGTGTAAGGGCGGTCGCTAATCTGTGAGGAAGGGAGGGGAAGGGATTTGGGAATGATGCACTGGAGGCGGGGCAGAGCTTAAGGAAGATAAGAAGGGAGGAAAGTATAACATAGGGGAGCACGGAGAGAGAAAAAGAGGACATTATTGGAGGGGAGGAAATGAGAGGGGAGAAAAGGAGAGAGAGTGAAGCTGGGAGAGGGACGAGAGTGGGAGACGGGAGTATAATGGGAGAGAAGGGAAGGCGGGAGTGGGAGAGCTGTGCTATAGAGGTAGGAAGAGAGTGAATCGCATAAGAAATAAAAAGTTGTAGCGTAGAGACTGAAGCCGTGCAAGTGTAGCTCTGAGGTCCAGAGAGCAGGTCCTCGCCAGGCACGAGACCAAAGCACGCCAGCACAATACCGCCGCGACCAAGGCACTCGCGGTGAGGGCCAGCACAAACCCATATATATAGCATATATATGTATATATGTATATATGTATATATTAGGGTGGTCCAAAATCATAGGGGAAAAATTCAAAATTTGAATATTCTTGGGGCATGTTGATTATTTTGTTCTACCTGACTAGAAAATACTCCTGGCCAAATTTGCCACAGTTCAAAAAATATTTAGGGGTCCATCAAGAGGAAGGAAGTTGTTACATCCGGTGGGAGAGAAGAAGACGTCAGTGGGAGAGAGGGAGACGTCAGTTGAGCTTTCGGTTCGCTGTCGGTCGGTGTTAAAAGTACTCTTTTCTTTTTCTTTTTTTTATCTCTAATTTTTTTTTTCTTCTTTTTTTATTCCCAAGGGGTGGTTTAGTATTTGGGGTGTTTTTTACACGGAAAAGCACGGAAAATGTTCCCCTTTGATCAAACCTTGGGGAAATTCACCGGCCGGGCCCAAATTTCCCACTGGGGGAAAAAGTGTTGCGTCGGTTTTTACTCATTCGGTGTAACTCAAAAAGCAAAAACCGGGGGGCTGTTGGGCACTGAAAATCGTGGGGAATGTGGGTGAAAGCCAGAATCCCAACTGGGGGGAAATTTCCTTTTCCAAACAAAATCAAGTTTTGGAAAACCGTAGTGAAGGGGAAAAAACCGGGGAAAACAAAAAATTAAAAGGAAGAAAGGGGTAACGGGGCACTTTAACAGCAAAAGGAAAGTCCATTTTTAAAAAACGAGCTCGTCGCCTCTTTTCGACATTCTCATAAGGGGTGCCCTTTTTTCTTTTCCCTTTAAAACCAAAAGGCCAAGGGGCCCTTTCCCGAGGGGCAGCGAACGGGGGCGGAAAAAAAGGGGAATGGGCGGGGGTAGAAACCCAAAAACCTGGTGAAAGGGAAAAAAAAACGAAAGCGGGTGAAGAAGTTTTGGGGGGGGGGAAAAAATGAAAAATGGGCGGAGAAGGAAAGAAATTGGGGAAAGGCTGAGGGAAATTTTTGCGACGGTAGACCTTTCCGACTCTTCCCCCCCGTCAAAACCCTCATCCTGGACCTCGTTTTCCCCGGAGAATTTCCCCCCCGGGTTTGAGGGGGAAAAATCATCGCAGGTCAGCAGCTCCCTCAAGAAAAACGGCTGAAGGGGTTCCCCCGGAATTGGGCTCCTTTTTTCCTGGGAAGGACGAACCTTCTCCAGGGCCCGGGAAGGGGCCCACCCCCTCCAGGCTGTGGGTTTTCCCCTCAGGGTTAACGGCCCGCTTCCCCGAAGCACCCCCTTTTGTCGATCCAATGTGACCAGGGGCCCGGGGCTTGGGGAGGGGCATCAAAAACCCCTTTCCCAAAAGTTTTATCAATGCAGAAAATCCCCCTCTATCGTTTTACTTGGGATGGTAAATTGGGTTCCCGACTTAACTGGAGAAAAGAAAAAAGGGAATCTTTGGGGAGATTTGTCTTCCAACATAGTTTTTTCCGTCCTGGGCCCCTGGAAAAAAGGAAGCTGCCCTTTGGAAAGCCAAAACTCCCCGCGGGGAAAAGGGGGGGGCGAAAGGCTACAAGGTGTGGGAAATTTTTTCCTGGCGAGGGGGGGGTATAAAAGGGGAAGGTTGGGCGGTATGTCTTTCGACACACAGGCCAGCAAAAACAGGAAAAAACCCTAACCCGGTTTGCTTCTCTTCTAGAAAAAAGCTTTTGGGGAAAAACCCCTTTTCAACCCTTGCCTGCCGCCAACCCCCTTTATCGAACTAATTTTCCCGGCCGCTGGGGTTCAAGGAGGTGTGGGGGCCAAACCTCTAACCAAAGATTCAGTTTGTTCCAAGGCGATTCCGGAACAGTTGGGCCCCTACATCCCTCAAAAGAAGATTCCCGAAAAGCCATCGACAACGTCGTTTGACCCGAGGATCGATCTCGGGTTCCGTCCCTGGGGAAGAGGCAAAACGATCGGTGCGATGGAGAAGGGGGTCCCAGTCGAAAAAAAGTCGAGAGGACTACCCGCGAGTTTTTGCAACCTGTCCCTCTTTTTTATCTTCCAAGGGGAAAACCCTCCGTCACCGACAAAACCGGGAGCCTTCCCACCCCCGCCCCTTTTGGGTGGGAAAGGCAATTACGTTCTCAAGGGTCCCCTGTTCCTTCCCCCCATCAAATGAAAAACGCGGGAAGGCAAGGACTTGAAGAAAGCCTTTTCCTTTTGGGGCGTTCTCCCCCTACTCGCCGGGGGGCCGGGGGAATGGAGGCGGGGCTGGGGAACCCCAAACTGCGTACAAAAAGACCTCAACCTCGTAAGGACCTGCAACCACTTCCAGGAATCAACGGGGCGATCGGGGGAAAACGGGGCCCTTTACCACATTTTTTTCCCGCCATCTCCCGGTACCCGGGCGCCGATCTCGTGGGGCTTTTCCTTTTTCTCGGAGGGTAAAAGCATGGGGGGAGGAAAAAAAAGATTGCTGGAACCCAGAAAGGGAAAAAAACCTCCACCGAATCCGGTTCAACAAAAGGGTGCGGGGTCAGCTCAATCAAATCCTCGCTCCCCCCCACTTCCCCTCCAGCGCCTTTTGTTGCGGGGGCTCACCCCTCCTCAACATCGACATCTTTCCTTTCCCTTTTTCCCCTCCCTGTTTGGAAAGAGTGGGGAAACCCCAAAACCCCTGCTACCAGAAGGGGTTTTTCCACATTTAAAAACCCCAGCCGTCCCCAAACGCGGGGCCGGGGCGGGGGGGTGGGGGATGATTTCATCGTAAAACGACTCCCTAACCAAGGATGAGAAAACCAAGCAGGACCTGCTCCAGGTGGGGAAGCTCCCGGCGCAACTACCCTCCCCCCCATTGAGTTGAAAACTATTTCAGAGAGAACATTTTATGCTCTTTCCTTTCATTTTCCTATTAGTATTGTGACATTATAAGAATCCGTTAAGAAAAGTTGAGACTTTGATGGACCCTAAACCACCTCCAAATCTGCTATTTTTTTGTTTCTTGCGTTTTGCAACGTCAGGAACGTTTGGCAAACATGCCGCGAGAAATTCGAACTTTCATTTTTTGGACCCCCCTACTATATATGTATATATATATGTATATATGTATGTATGTATATAAATATGTATATGTATATATATATATACATATACATTAGGGTGGTCCTTAAAAACAAAAGTTGGAATTGTTTTGTCCTAACCCGGGAATTTGTTACCATTCAAGTGGAAATCACCCTGAATTTTTTTATGGAATTCGGCCGTAGGAAGATGTTGCACACATGACCCCAAGTTTTTCCCCCTGTGACTCGTTCGACTGGTCATGGTGTTATTGGAACATACTCCATTTCCCCCTCCTATTTTAACAATATTTTCCTTCCGAATTCGATTCTACTTGTCACAAATTAAGTTTGAACATATTCTCCTTTCTTTTTCAGTTTTATATGGCGACTAGGAGCAAAGATTTCTTGTGGTTCCCCAAACGGAGGTAATTGGCTCCAAACTCCCTTCCAACAGAGAGGTTCTCGGGTCGTTCTCCACCGTCTACAGCTCAAAAAGATGACTCTCCGCTATGTCACGCTGGCCGTGACCCCCATGGTGGCTCAGTTTTGGGATATGGCGCGGATCCCAATGATCCGAAAAGACAACATTGCACCAAGATTGAGAAGCTCCATCGGGGGTACGAGCCCTCAAGAAAGGTCGCTACGGCGATCGGAGGCTCAAATCTCGAAAGAAAAGGATTTTGAGGTACTTCTCGACAACCTTTCGACGTGGCACCCGGGGAAAGCGCTGACCATGATGACCAACCAGGAGGACAAAGAGTTCCCCCCTCGCCCAACGGGAGCCAGGACGTCGAGGAAGGATGGGCGGCGTCGATTCCGTCCTTGCTGCTCAGGAGACGAGGCAATCTCTTCGCTTGGGAAAAAAGGCCCCCGCCCCTTCCCCGCCCGCAAAAAAGAAGGGCTGCGTTTCCCCTATCTGGGGCGCGGGCTCGATTTCCTCGCCTTTCGTCCCCCCAAACCCAATTTCAGCTTTGTCTCAGATGAAAAATTTAAGGGAGCAGTTGGAGGAGCGAGCCCTGCGAAGGGGGCGAAAGGGGCCACAAAGGGAAACATCGTCTCTCCAGCACTGGCGGCCACGCTGGATCAAACCCAAAGCTGCCCCGATCTTTTTCCGCGACATACGTGCTGACTAAAGCCCCACTTTTTGCCTGGGCCCAAAAACTTTCGAAGATCAACATCAACCGCCCCAATCCATCCGACGAAACGCTTGAAACATCGTGGGGGCCAAGGGCCCCTCAAAGATCAGGGGAGGAATTTTCGGTCAGGAACTCCGCGGGGTGGTCCCCCTGGGATGGCAAGCTGGGGGGGTGATGGACCTGCCCCCACGAAAGAACATGGGGAAACCCTTTCCTCCCATCATCATTTCCGGGTTTGGGGGGCCCCCCAACTGTTTCGCCGTCGCCAAGTTGGGCAGGGGCCCAGGGGAGAGAGCATGGGGGCCCGCGGGGGGTTCTCGGCCCTGGGGGACAGGGGGAGTCGGGGATCAGGAAAGTGGGGGATGCCCTTTCGACACCACGGCACCCAAACCAACCGGCCGCAAAAAAGGGGGGCCTGGTCCTCATCGAACAGAAAAGGGGGAAAAAGCCCGCGGGCTTTTTCGCCTGTCGTCCCCATTTTCCTGGAGCTGGGGGTACATGCGGGTTCGCGTGTTCTTGGGTTTTTTCCCTCACCCCCGAGCATCTGCTCCTTCAAACGCTTCCAACCTCAGGGGAGGGGGCATCGACCGAGGGGATTTCGGCACGGGAATCATGGTGGAGGAAGTGGCGACTGTTTTTAGAGGACGCAAGGATAAAGGCCCTCTTCGAGGGACTCTTCAAGTCCTTCAAACCCGTGGGGGCCCTTTCCCCGCGAGACTCCCGGGGAATTTGGGAAAACTTGTCATCTTTTTCCCCTCGGTGGTCCCCCCTCCCGGGGAAAATTCGTTTCCCTTTTTGCCCCTGGGAAATGCACCCGGCCGATGGATGAAAAAAGTCCTCAAACCCCCTTCAAGATTTGGATGTTCCGGGGCCATTTCCCGCTTGACGAAGAAGGAGGAGCGGGGACCCCAGGGGTTTTGTGCCTCTTCGCCCTTTCCGAGTCTACGAAAAGGCCCTGGATTGAGGTTCTTTCTCGGTTAAAACCCCCCCTCGACTCGACCTCGAACCCCTTTAAAGGGCCCTCGGAAACCTACGACAAGATCGACCCGGAGATGGGGAGAGGGTCGCGCTGCCCCGAAACTGTAACCCATCTGTGGTACTGTCAAAAGGGAAACTGGTTGGGTGCCCCCTTCTTGGGACCCGACGTGTCCTCCCGAGCCCAAAAAAAAACCGCCAGGGTTTAGGCCCAAAACGACGAGGGGAATTTTCCCGGAGAGGACACGGCCCCCGAAAAGAGTCACGCTTCCAAAAAAAGTCGGCCCCGAGACCCTTCCCCGGGGAAGACTTCGTCAGTGGACGTACTCTCCACTTCTTCCCGGAAGCTACACCTGGATGGGGCCCTTTTCCTCGATTGCCCCCGGGACTCGTGGGCAGATGGACGGGGGTTTTCCAGCGGTCCTCTCAGATCCCCGGAACCTCGTTTGTGGTGAGGGCCCCACGGGGAAAAAGGGGGTTTGCGCTCATCCAAGATTTTTAAAAGGAAACCCTCACAAAGGATGAGGGGGGGCACTTCAGTTCCTCCTTCAAGGGGGTGGGGGACCCCCGGGAAGGCCCTTCCCCCGGACCCGGGGAAAGGCCCCCTGGCCCACACCGGCCACAGTAGGAGCCCGGCAAGCACGAAAACCCCCGCCTTGAGCGGTTTAATTTACCTCAATTGGGGGGGGGAAAACCTGGAGCCAGGGCCAGGGTAAAATTTGGAGGAGGGTTTTGGGCAACATCTTTTCGTGAACCGATTTGGCTGAAAATTTTTCACATGTATTTTCATAAAAAATAGAAAATAATCCGGGTTAGGAACATAAAATTTCTCAAAATTAAATTTTTCATACTACTAAGGGCCACCCTAAAATACAATACAATATAATAAACATAATTTTTTAATATATATATATAATATATATATATAATATATATTTTAATATAATATATTATATATTATATAGAATATATATATAATAATCATATATATTTAAATAATTAAATTACATATATATATTTTAATTAATTTTTACATTATAAAAATATAATAATAAAATATACATATAAAAATTTTTTATTTAAAATAATTTTTAAAATTTTAATAATATATAATATATACATATACAATCCCAAATTATAAAATTTTAAAAAAAAATATTAAATATATAATTACATAATTAATAAGATATAATATTATATAATATATATTTAAAAATTTTATAAATATATATAATATAATAATACAAAATAATTAAAAAAACAAAATATACATAGGGGATATTTAAAAAAAATATACAAAACCCTTTCATAAAACATAATACATTTTTAAAATACATAATAGATAATATATATATAATAATATATAAAAATTTTTAAAAATATATAATATACAATATATATATATATATATATTATATACATAATTAATTTTAACATATACATATTTTATACAATAACCTATTATATATAAAAATTTTAATTTCAAAATACATATATTATAAATATAAATATATTTTAATATACATATACATATATATTACATAATACATATAATATACAATAATATATATAAAACATTTTATACATATATTTTCATATACATATATTTTATACATATTATATATATATATACATATACATATATATAAATTTTAAAATAAAATACAATACATATTTCAAATAATATATTATATATTTTATATATATATATATTTTAAAATATATCCCTATAACCAAAATATACATATAAATTTTAAAAATATATATATTACAAAATAAAATAACATATAATATAAAATTTACAAAATATAGAAAATAACAATAATATAAAATAATTAGAAAATACATTAAAATAAACATATCATTATAAAATATACATATACAAAATATATAAAAAATACATATACATATATATATATATATACATAACTTTTATATACCTATACATATATATATTTCATATATATATACATATTAAAATACCCTATATTATACAATACATAAAATACATTATATATATACTATACATATACATAAATAATATTATATAGCAATATATATATATATATAAATATAAATATAAAAATGTATATAAATACCCTATTATAATATACTTATATTAATTTTATTTTATTATAAAATATATAAAATATTACATATATAAAATATACCTATATATTTTTAAATATATAAAACATATAAATATATAAATAACATATATATATATACATTATATATATTTATAAAATATATACATATATATATACATATACATATGTATAAAAATACAAAATAATATTATTTATATATATAAAAATAATATATAATACATATATATATATACATATTATATAATACATTATATTTTACATATATAAATACATATATATATAAAACAATTTTTATATTAATACATATATATATATACATTATATAAAATACCCTTATATTACATATATTATAAAATTTTATATAATACATATATTTTATATACATATATATATAAAATATATAAAATACATATTTTATATATATATAATATATATATTATATACATATAAAAATTTTATATTAAAATATATTAAAATATAATATAAAGTTTATATAACATTTTATATATATATATATATATCCCTATAATATATATACATATATATTATATAAAATATTTTACATAAATTTATATAATATAAAACATATTATATTTTAAAATATATAATATATTATACATATATTTTTTATAATTATACAAAATATAAAACATATATACAAAAATAATATATATATATATATATATACATATATATATAATACGTTTTAATATATATATTAAAATATTATATATATATATATATATTTATACATATATATATATATATATACAATATAAAAAACCAAAATATATTATATATATTTTATATATTTTATTACATAATTATATATATTATATCATAATATAATTATATAAAATTTACATATATATATATAATTACAATATATATAATATACATATATATTATTATTAAAATTTTATATAATATATATATATATATATAATAACAAAATTTTATAAAATATATAAATTTTATAATATAATTATATTATTTATATATATATACATATAAAATATATTATTATATACCTAACATTTTTAAAATATATATATATATACATATATATATAATATATATACATATTATATTATACATATACATTATAATAATACATTACCCCAAAAACCTCTTTTCCCCGGACCTCGTTTTCCGGATATCGGATTTCCCGGAAAAAATCCGAGCCCGGGGATATGTCAGATTCCTGGACATTTTTTTTTTTTTTTTTTTTTTTTTTTTTTTTTTTTTTTTTTTTTTTTTTTTTTTTTTTTTTTTTTCCTTAAAACCTTTCTTCTTTAAAAACCCAAAGGTTGCCCCCCGGCCCCTTCCAGGGTTCGTACGGGAAAAAAAAAAAAAATTCCCTTCCCGTTGCTTCCAATTTTTGCGGGGCCCGGAACCAGTTTGCTCCCCCCATTAGTCCGGGGGAAAAATTTTGGGAGGAAATTTTTTAATTTTCGATAAAAATTTTTAAAAAAAAATTTTTTTTTTTTTTTAAAATTTAAATTTTTAATTAATAATCCCTTTTTTTTTTTGTTTTTTTTTTTTTTAAAAAAAAAAAACCAAAAAAAAAAATTCAAAACTTTTTTCCCAATTTTTTTTCCCTTCCCTTTAAAAAAAAATTTGTATAATTTTTTTTAAAAATTTTATAATTAAAATATAATATTTTATATATATAATATATAAAAATTTTATATATAATAAAATATAAAATATATATAATAAAAATTTAATATATATATAATAATATAAAATAAAATATATATAAAATTAATATATATATAAAATATATATCATTATAAATATTATATATATATATATTAAAAATATATATATATATTATAAAATATTAATATATAAATATAAAATTTAATATTTAATATATATATTTATAAATACAAAAATTTATAAATATATAAAAATTATAAAATATATAAATAATAAAATTTTTATATATTAAAAATATACAATATATATATATAAAAATTATATATCCAATTATATAATAATATAAAAAATATATAATATATATACATATAATATATATATAATATATATAATAAAAATATTATATATTTTAAAAATTTAATATATATATATAATATATATATATAATTATTATAAAAAATTTAAAATTTAATATATAATATATATAAAATAATATATATTAATATATATATATGTATATTATATATTATAAATATATATATATATAAATTATATTATTATATATATATTTTATATTATATATATATATTTTTAATATATATAATTAAAAATTTATAATATTTATATATATATATATATATTATAATTATATAAATTAATATATATAATATATAATATATATATATAATATATAATATATATATATATAAAATAATATATAATATAAAATATAACATATATTTTAAAATATATTATTTTATAATTATATATATATTTATTATTATATATAATATATATATATAATTAATTTTTTAAACAAAATATAACATAAATATAATATATATTATTATATTATAAAATTATATAATTTTATATATTATATATAAATTATATTATTATATATTTAATATATTAATAATAAAAGCGAAGTGTTCGTCTGTCTTTTTGTGTGTGTGTGGGAAGGTTCCGCCCCCCGTGGCGAAAACACCTCTATGGGCACATTTTTGGAATGGGTTGACCAGGGGGGGTCATAAGCCCCTTATAGTACCGATCACTTTTTTTCTTTTTTTTTACAGCCTATTACGAGAATTGTGAAAAAAAAAAAACAAAAGTGGGTTTTCGAGAATTGAGGAAGCCTTGTGTAGGGTGATGGTAAAGGGGGGAGTGAAAGGGTGGGGTGAGGGGGAATGGGTGTGGGGTGATGGGGAGTGAATGGGTTGGGGGGGATGGGTTTGGGGGTGATGGGGGGATGGTTAGGGAATAGGGGGGGTGTGGGTAATGGTGAGTGAAAGGGTGGGGGGGGTGATGGGTAATGGGGGAGTGAATGGGAGGGGTGTGGTAATGGGTGAGTGAAGGGTGGGGGGTGATGGTAATTGGGTGAGTGAATGGGGGGGGGGTGAGGGGAAAGGTGATTTTGATGGGGGAAACATCATTTCTACATCCCTGATTTCGGAAAGTTAGAAAGGGGGATCTGGAAGTCCATGTTTGGTGGGGGCCCAGGCCCACCAAAACAGGTGTTGGGCCGAAGTCCCACCAAACCCCCCCCAGGGGCAACCAAAAAGCCCCCCGGAGGGGGGGTTTGCGGGTAGTAAATATATAATTTATATATAATATAAATATATTATTATTATATTAAAAAAATATATATTTTAATATATTTTAAATTTTAAAATATTTTATAATAATAAATTTTTAATATTAATATATATATTATATATATATATATTATATATAATAATATATATTATATTATATATATATATATTATAATATATAAAATTTTATATTATATATAAAATATAATATTTTATAATTAATATATAATAATATATATATATATATTATATATATAAAATATATATATATATAATATAATTAATACCCAATATATAAATATATATATTATAATTACGTTATCATGAAACAAATAAACACGATGTGTGTGTGTTGTGTTTTGTGTGGTGTGTGTGTGTGTGTGTGTGTGTGTGTTGTGTGGTGTGGGTGTGGTGTGCAATTTTATGGAGTTCAGCAAAAAAAAAAATTTAAGGGGAAGAGGTGGGGGATAATGGCACATGTGGGTAAAGAAACCCCCCCTGTTTTTTTATGTTTTTTGCTGTGCCACTATTGGCAAAGGGTATTTCTTACTCCTCGGTTTTTCGTCAGCAGTAACATAGGGCAAGCTTGGGGTCCATCGTTTTTTTGTGGAAAAACTTCAGAATTTATTTTCATCACCCTGATCTATTCTTGAGTCGAAAATTTGTGTTTTTAGGAATACGGACTTTTAATTTTTATGTACTATTTCTGCTACTTAAATGGACTCTGTGACGAGGAAGATGTTGCACACATGACCCGAAGTTTTCCCTCTGTGACTCGTTCGGAACTGGCATGGTGTTATTGGAAACATTACTCCATTTCCTCCTCCTATTTTACAATATTTTCCTTCCGAATTCGATTCTATTGTCCACAATGAAGTTTGAAAATATTCTCCTGTCTTTTTCAGTTGATATGGGCGACTAGGAGCAAGGATTTTTCTTGTGGTTCCAAAAACGGATGGTAATTGGCTCCAACCTCCCTTCCAACAGAGAGGTTCTCGGGGGTCGTTCTCCACCGTCTACAGCATCAAAAAGATGACTCTCCGCTAGTCACGCTGGCCGTGACCCCCATGGTGGCTCAGTTTTGGGATATGCGCGGATCCCAATGATCCGAAAAGACAACATTGCACCAAGATTGAGAAGCTCAATTCGGGAGTACGAGCTCCTCAAGAAAGGTCGCTATCGCCGATCGGAGGCTCAAATCTCGAAAGAAAAGGATTTTGAGGTACTTCTCGACAACTCTTTCGACGTGGCACAGGAATGCTCTTGACCATGCTGACCAACAGGAGGACAAAGAGTTCTCCTTCGCCAACGGGAGCCAGGACGTCGAAGGAAGGATGGGCGGCGTCGATTCCGTCCTTGCTGCTCAGGAGACGAGGCAATCTCTTCGCTTGCGAAAAGGCCCCGCGCTTCTCCGCCCGCAAACAGAAGCGGCTGCGCTTCCTATCTGTGCGCAGGCTCGAGTTCCTCGCCGTTCGTCCATCCAACCACTCAGCTGTTGTCTCAGATGAAGAATTACGGAGCAGTTGGAGGAGCGAGTCATGCGAAGCGGGCGACGAAACGGGCCACGAAGGAACATCGTCTCTCCAGCACTGGCGGCCACGCTGGATCGAACCAGCTGACCGATCGTTCCGCGACATACGTGCTCGACTGACGCCGCCACGTGCCTAGCGCAGAACGTTCGAAGAGTCAACATCAACCGCTCCATCCATCCGACGAAACGCTTGAAACATCGTGCGGGCCATGGCCTCAAAGATCAGAGAGGAGATTTTCGGTCAGGAACTCCGCTGTGCGTCCACTGGGATGGCAAGCTCGTGATGGACCTGACCCCACGAAAGAACATGTGGAACCCGTTCTCCCGATCATCATTTCCGGGATGGAGGCGCCCAACTGCTTCGCCGTCGCCAAGTTGGGCAGTGGCACGGGAGAGAGCATGGCGGCAGCGGTGGGTTCTCGGCCCTGGAGGACATGGGAGTCGCGGATCAGGTATTAGTCGGGGATGTCCTCGACACCACGGCATCCAACAAGCCGGCCGCAGAAAACGGGGGCCTGGTCCTCATCGAACAGAAAATGGGGAAAAGACCGCTGCATTCGCCTGTCGTCACCATATTCCTGGAGCTGGGGGTACATGCGGTTCGACGTGTTCTTGGGTGTTCCCTCACGCCGAGCATCTGCTCCTTCAAACGCTTCCAACCTCATGGTGAGAGAGGCAGTCGACCGAGAGGACTCGGCACGGGAATCATGGTGGAGGAAGTGGCGACTGTTCTCTAGAGGACGCAAGGATGAAGGCTCTTCGATGGACTCTTCAAGTCCTTCAAGAGCCGTGAGGACCTTCCTCGCGAGACTACCGGGAATTGGCAACTTGTCATCATTTTCTCGGTGGTGCCCCTACCGTGGAATTCGATTCCTTGCTCTGAGCGCAATGCACCCAGGCCAGATGGATGCAAAAGTCCTCTAATCCCTTCAAGATTTGGATGTTCCGGGGCCAGTTCCGTCTTGACGAAGAAGGAGGAGCGTGGACTCAGCGGTTGTGCCTCTTCGTCGTTCGAGTCTACGCAAAGGCCTGGATTGAGGTTCTTTCTCGGTTCAAGCCCCTCGACTCGACCTCGAACTCCATCATGGGCCCTCGGCACTACGACAAGATCGACCCTGAGATCGGCGAGACGTCGCGCTGTCGAAACTGTCAAGCCATCTGTGGTACGTGTCAGAAGGAAACTGGTTGGGTGTCCTTCTTCGGACCCGACGTCGTCCTGCCGAGACAACAAAAAAACCGCCATGGTACGGCCCTACGACGAGAGAATTGACGGAGAGGACACGGCTCCGAAAAGAGTCACGCTTCCAAAGAAGTCGGTCCGAGATCTCCACCTGGGAAGACTTCGTCAGTGGACGTACTCTCCACTTCTTCCGACGCTACACCTGGATGAGGCCTTTCCTCGATATGCCACCGGACTCGTGGGCAGATGGACGGGGGTTCCAGCGGTCCTCTCAGATCCCGGAACCTCGCTTGTGGTGATGGACACGCGGAAAAGAGGAAGGTGCGCTCATCCAAGAGTTTTCAAACGGATCCCTCACAAAGGATGAGGAGGAGGAAGCAGCTTCACGTTCCTCCTTCAAGTGGTGGCGGACCACCGGAAGGCTTCCCCGGACCCGCGGAAGAGCACCTGGCCCACACCAGGCCACAGTGAGGAGCCCGGCAAGCACGATACCCCCGCCTTAGAGCGGCTTAATACCTCAATGAGGGGGGGAAACCTGGAGCCAGGGCCAGGGTGAACTTTGGAGGAGGAGTGTTGACAACATCTTTTCGTGAACCGATCGAGCTGAAATTACTCACATAGTATTTTCATAAAACATAGAAAATAATCAGGGTTAGGAACATAAGTTTCTCAAAATTAAATTTTACATACATACTAAGACCACCCTATATACAGATACAGATATAGATAAACATAATTTAGTTAGATATATATATATAGATAGTATATATATAGATATATATATAGAGTATAATATATTATATATATATATAGATATATATATATAGAGTAGATACATATATATTAAGATAATGAAATTACATATATATATTATAAGTGTAGTAGTACATTATAGAGAAATATAGATAGATAGAAGATATACATATATATATAGTAGATATAGATACATATATAATAGATACTATATTATATATACAGTATACAGATCCAATATCTATATTAGACAGAGAAGAATGATCTAGAGATATATAGATATACATAATAACTAGAGATATATATATGATATAATATATATTGATAATATATAAATATATATAGATATAATAGATACAGAGAGATAGATTAATAGAGAGACAGAAGATATACATAGGTGATATTTACTATATATACAGAGAGACAGTACATAGATACATAGGATACATAATATACATAGATATGTATATATATATATATAGATAGATATATAATAGATTATAAATATATATACATATACAGATATATATATATATATATATCTATATACATAGATATAATTATATACATATACATATATATACACATATACCTACTTATATATATAATCTAGCTACATATACATATATTAGTAAATATAAATGATATTATAGATATACATATACATATATATTACATATACATATATATATACATATAATATATATATACATATATACATATATTATTACATATACATATATTATATACATATATATATATATATATACATATACATATATATCACATTAACATAGAGAGATACAGATACATATTACAGAGATATATATATAGTATATATTATATATATATATATATTATATATATATACATATAACATATATACACTAT
>JACEEZ010014603.1:0-7500 GCA_016584305.1 Chionoecetes opilio | reverse complement strand
GTTGAGTTTGTTTTACATTTATTCCACCCTTGGCACAATGGCCCATGTAATGCCGAGGAAAAATGGCCCAGGTGTGCCATTTACAGTAGTGCCTTTCTACCAGTATTGCTTATTACAGCCCTGCTGTTCGATGTACTGCTTATTTGTATAAATAACAAGCCATTAATACAAATGTGTTTGTTTAAAAGCTAAATTAATGTCCATTCAAGTAAAAAATATGATAAATAATCAAAAATTTCCACCGAGTCGGCAACAGCGAATGCACTCCATACGTTGCATCGCTTGTGGGACAATTACCGGCGCCATGATTTTTACAATGCATCCTCACGTCTAAAGGAAGCTCAAAAAGCATATGTGATTACCAAGGTGCCAAAGTGGGTTTCAATGTTTTACCCTGCATTGGAATGATTAGTTTTGTTTCCGATGGATTTACATCATTAGGTATGTCTATAAAGCATATCAGGCGGATAACAAGAGAAAATCCATGGCAATCGAGAAATCAACGGAAAATCCAAAATGGCCGCTACGACGGACGATTTCCTAGGCGGGCAGGGGCACACTATACGTATTTGCTGTCGGTCTGTCTACGTGGGGAGAAGTGGCGATCAGTGACAAAGCACTTCTCTATGTAAAAAGCCTGAGTCTGGGGAGCGCGGATGGACGTGGGAGCGCACGAGCTGAGTTCTGCTCCGCGACGTCAGTAGGAGCCGAGCTTTCAGCATGTGAGGATGTTACGGGCGGTATAAAAGATATACTGTTATCTTTTGGAAAGTTTGTTCTATAATATTATCAAATAAAAAACGTAAAACACACTAAAGAAATGCCAGTATGAGACTCTCAAGAAATATGCCATGAACTTAAAACTCTCGCCATTTAATATTTTACCGCAAACATTTTGACATGGTGAATCACCAATAGACGCGGAAAATTTAATTAGCTTTCCATTGTTATATTTTGTTTCTGATAAATGAATTAGAACCAACATACATTACGTTAAATAATAAATAACATATCAAACGGCGGGAAATTACCCGTGTCATGACCTTTTGTTAGTTAAACCCCCCCCGCTAATTTATGTAATGGTTCTAATTCATTTATCAAATAAAAAAACGACAAAAATATTAGCAATGGAAAGCTAATTAAATTCCGCTTCTATTGATATTCTCCATGTAAAATGATTTTTGAGCAAAATTCAATGGCGAAGAGTTAAAGTTCATTACATATTCTGTGAGTCTCATAATGGCCTGTTCTTTATCTGTTTTTTACGGTTTTTTATTTGATAAGATGATAGAACAAACATTCCGAGATAACAATATATCTTTTATACTGATAAACATATATAGGTACGAAATTACCCGATGTTCATGATGTTACGTTATTAGTTAACGCTTATTTATGCATGCTGCCTAAATTCATTTATCAGAAAACAAAATATAGCAATGGAAAGCGAATTAAAATTCGTTCTATTGCTATTCTCCATTGTAAAATGTTTTCGAGAAAAATATTAAAATGGCGAAGAGTTTAGTTCATGCATCATTTATTGAGAGTCTAATAATGGCATTTCTTAAGTGTCTTTACGGGTTTTTATTTGATAATATTATAGGAACAAAACATTTCCGAAGGATAACAATATATCTTTTATACTGAAAACAATTAATTAGGTAGGTAAAACTTTGTCATCCGGTGGGCCTCGTACAGGACGGCGTTCCGGACGTCATCAATCTCAGCGCAGCCTTTATAGATTGAGGACGGCCTGTCAGTGACGTCACAGATGGACGTCGCCCCGCCACTCCGCAGCTACGTAAAGAATTGGGAGCTCCGAATAATGTGAGCTGAGGACCGCACGTATCTAAGGTCAGTGACGTCATCACTCGCTCCAGCAATGTGGTGGTCGCGCGGGGAGCCTGTGTTTCACATTACACCGCAGGAAAGGACGTCACTGTGACGTCCTGTGAGTCACTATGACAAGATGCAAGTTAGACTACGGTCCAGCAAAAAACGTGGTTGTGATACGGGCCTACATTAAATATAAAAAAGTAGTACTAGGTCTATAAATACCATTTGTATAGCACTGTTCATATGATTTTGAAATGAGGAAATTAATTATGTGGTTTATTTTTCAATCGGAGGCAATAACAAGGTCAAAAGTCAAGTTCCAATTGTAATTTTTCAGGGTAAAATAAGCATAATATGTTAGTGTGTGTGTTGTAATTCAATATTCGCCCCGGTAGCAACTCAGCTTAAATTCAAGTTCACGTCACTGGGCTTAGATTGAACCTAAAACAATTGGAAAGTATATAGCTGGTTCGATCGCTTGTTGGTGTTGATGAAGAGCTGAAGGTTAGACATGCATCATGTCAGACGTGGTTTTACATGTTAGGTTCCCATGGCATGTTTTATGATACTCTACTTTTTTAGATATCATCATTCACCGATCAACACTACACTTTACTATTTATATAACTTTGTAATATATATATATATATATATATCTATATATATATATATATATATATATATATATAGATCTATATATATAATAAACTGATCTTCTTGTTTCCGGTCCGCCGTCCGCCGAGGGCGTCGTCCGCCTGTACGTCCATTGGACTACTTTCCATGGAAAACCAGTTTGCGGCAAACTTTGTGTTCAGATATATTCCGATCGATCAATATGTACTAAATATATATTTTGATAGAATGTTAACAGTTTCATTTTTATCTTATTTCAGATCCTCATAAATATTGTGTGCACCGTAGATTGCGATTGATATTCGTTGTGGTGATGGTGAACTAATAAGACGTTTATGGGGATGTAAGCTCTGGATTGTGAAAGTAAGGATGAACAAAAGGGACGAGAGACATCTGTGCACGACTGACGAGTGTGATGACAGCAAAACAACACCACAAGGACACTGTGGTAATGGTGGACTTAGTGTGGTGACATGGACGGTAGTATTGGTGGAGGCGCCCTGAGCCGCGCGGGTTGAAGCCAGTGAAACTGTCTGGCAGTCCCATCGTGCCTGTGGGACTATAGTCCGGCCCGCTCTAAAGGAACCAGATTTCCAAAGAGGATGGGGACATGGCCGGATAAAAGCACCAATTTTGTTCAGGCATTTCTACGGGTCCTAGCATGATTTGAGAGGGGAGACAAACGATCCCATTACTCAGAAGGGCCTCTATTGAACCATTTTGTTGAACAATTTTTTTGTATTTTTGATTTTTGTCTGAACCATTTTTTGGACTGGGCCGCACAACCTGGCGAAGACCAGTACGGTGGTCATGTTTGGAGGTTCTCCATTTGAGATGGCTGTTTTGGAAGACACTGGGGACTACTTGGAGGCATAAGGCTGGACAACCGCATTAAACCAAGCAGCGCATTGCATCTGTCTGGCACTTGCCCCGAACTCTTTCCTGACGGCCCTCACACCTCACGAAGACAGACACGCCCACCAAGTTCAGTGCCTCTCGCACTGGCCAAAGACTCTGCAAGCGGATGCTCACCACGAGGCAGTTGGTGAAACAACAAGCAATGATGAAGGTTTTGAGGCATGGAGACGGGACGATGGGGCTGCCAGGAGGCCAACAATTCCATTACCTGGAATAACATCCTGCGGCTGGAAATTTGGCCTGATCTTTGTACGTGCACACAGAGGAACAAGATTTCCCCTTATACGTTGAGACACTGAAAAGCTCTTGCTGCCATGAGTGTCTTCGCGCGGGACCACCAGAACCTATGCCAGGTGGCCCGGTGCATATCAGGGACATGGAGGAGTCTGCCCCCAGCAGTCACACCACTTCGAAGTCAACGGCAACTGGGTCGTTTTCGAAATATAAGCCCAAGAGGTTTCCACTATACCCATTGAACAAGACCCCACGAAACAAAACAACGAGCTCTTGTGAAAGGGGGAAGAGGAGCAGTGCCTTACCGAGAACCAGTTGCCTTCAGGAGGTGGAATGGTTTGCGGGACCGGAGCAGGCGCGACTCCCTGGCAGAGTCGGGGAGCAGTATGCCGACCCCCAAACTGATGACCAGTACCATCAAGAGGAGGGTCTAATCTACCCAGAAGACTATCCAGAAGCAAAACTGGGACCTTATCCAGGTCAATCAGTGAGATGGGAACCCATTCAAGGATGACACCCAGAACTCTGGCACTGTACACACGGGAATGTCATCGACCATCCTGTTGTCAAAACAGTCCGCACGTAGAGCCTGTTGGCACAAGAAGCAGTATGAGACATACAAGGAATCAGTGATTGACAGAGCTACACACTCCATCATGACCCAATTAGAAAAACAAAGTTCCCCTGTTAGATCGCCAACACCCAAAGACGAAGAGTAAGCAGGGCGGACAAGTGTCTATGCGGAAAGGATGACGTGTGGCCCTCTTTTTTCCCGGTCGCTACAAGTCACACAGCACCGTGATGGGGACCCTGGACACCTTCCTTCAAGCATGAGAATCACCCATACCCTCCTTCTTTGGCTGAAAGAGGAAGCTGTCGACAAGGGAAAGAAGTCCGATCTCACCAACATCTGGCCAAGAAGACGCAAGAAGAAACCCTCTGGCCTTCATTGATGTTAGAGTGCTCGATGGTCTGCTGTGGTACACCCTCCTCCCAGTGACTGGGCCATACTACATTTGACGATATTATGAAGTGGATGTTTGTTCCCCACATCATGAGGCAACTGGGAAACCTCTATGAGGTAGATGTGGTATGGGACAGGAACCTGGACAACAGTATCAAAGAATCAACCAGAGAGGAAACGGGGAAAAAAGGTGTACGACAGGAAGGCGGCAGGCCAGACCAAGGTACCAGGCAATGGCCCGATTTCCTGCGGACCCCACAAACAAGTAGAATCTCTTCCAGTTTCTATCAGAGAGATTGTATCCACTACCTGCCCAGACGGAACGCAGGGCTTTGCAACATGCTAGCCTCTGTATCTGCAGTTGCAATGACCACTCGATGCACGCCATTGTGACCACGAAGAGGCAGACACAAGAATTGTGGTCATCTAAAAGATGCCTAGAGAGTGGATGCACCACATGCTTGTACGCACCGTGGATACTGGACGTTCTGTCATCCTCACCGGGAAGTATCAACTTCTAGCCAGCAAGTATCAATGTCGGCTGACATCTGGGTGCCTTCCCGGCAGGGCAAGAACTTCCTTTTCCTACACCATCAAATGCCATCTTAGTACTCTGGGCAAAAGAGTAAGTCCCACAGCGCTACCAGTGTATCCACAGCTTCACAGGGTGTGATACGACTCTTCTTCTCTTGGAAAGGGGAAAAAAGTCGGTCTGGGAAGCATGGGGTGCCTTATACGAAGTCACAGATGCCTCAAAACTTCATCGTAGAACATCCACACATGCACAAATCACGTGGATTGCCAGGAGTTCCAGAGTGGAAACGTTTCTACAGTGGTCGGTATATCTGACAAGATCCAGCCTCTGGTGTCGGTGAATGAAGCAAGAAAGAATAAAGAACTGTTTCTGCAGAAAAAACAGAACGATGGAGAAACATTCCCCAACTCAACAGGCCCTGCGCCGCACACCAAGCGTGCCAGTGTACCGGGCTGGCATTGGCACCTGTCACCAGGCCAAACAACAGACACCAACTGCTGAAGGCTTGCGGTTGGACACTGGATGCAGAAACAAAGTCCTGGGTGCCTGCTGGAGCTCGCAGCTTCCGGCAGCAAAGGGCTGTGTAAGTGAAACTTGGTGAAGTGTGCCGCAAAATTGCTGCAGGTTGTGGCGGGAAGATGGTCATGCAAGAAAGCCAAGGCTGGAAATGCACCGAACTGGCAGCTGCAAATGTGAGAAGTAGACAAATAATTACAAAATGATCCATACCTGCATTGTGATCTGGTGCTTAATCAAAGACATGGCATCCTGCAGCTGTACCGGAAGAACCAGATTGTTGTAGACTCAGCTTAAGAAATACTTATTTTTCACTAAATGCACCGTCCAGTAGATTAACACTGTTCATTTTGAATTGCAAGGAGTATGTTTTAATTCGTGTTCTGCCTAATAAACTTAACCCCTTGGCATCGCGATTCCGCAGGGGAGTTGTTAAAGTCGAATAAATTATTGACATTATGTTTTTGACAGCAAATTGGAATATTTTGTTCTGGAGTTATTAAATAATTAATTAAGAAGATAACTTTGCATCCAATTAACATTATCATTATGACTATTCTTTGTTAAAAAACCCATTTACCCTAATTTCCAAAGCGCGAAAATGTCAAAATAATAAAGAAGCGTTCCTTATAGCCATCTGAGTGATGGATCATTCGTCTCCCCTCTCAAAATCATACTTAGGAGCTGTAGAGTGCCTGAAACTTTTGGGGCTTTTATCCGGCATGTCATTCATTTCCACTAAGCTGCCGGACTACTAAGGGGAGCCCACAGCTCTACGCCAAGTAGAGATAAATCATCCCATGAATTATTGTGAGATCCTGGGAGAACGTCTGGTCCATCTAAGGTGCACATAGTATATGGGTTCTTTCCCGTTCTAGTTCATGATGAGAGAGTAAAATGATCTCATAACATTTGATATCAATATATGTAGGTCTCAGGGTTTTGTGGGTATAAGTTTGCGACGGTTAGGGTGGCACCATGTAGGTAGTATCAAAGTAAACAATACCGTAGTGTTACTTTGGGTTAGTATGGGAAGACTACAAGACCACCTCGCACACTACCTTATGTGGGCCACGTGGCTTCGTTGTTAAAGGTGGGGTGGGGTGGTAGGTCAAATGGTGTGAGTGAGTAGGGTAATTACTATAGTGGCGGATCTGTTTAAGGTTGGGCTCTGCTTACAGGTAAAACCTTCTGACACGTCCACTCATACTCCTCAGTCTTCATTTAGTATTGACTCGTGAGGACAAGTGTAAAAGGCAAGGAGTGTCGCCGATCCTGTGTTCGTTCTGCTATGGTGAAAAGTGTGTTGCATTTGGGTGCAATGAAAAAGGAACAAAAAATTGACCCGATCCATCACATTCACCTAGTAAGTTATGCATTGTTGATTTCTAAAAATATGTTTCAAACCAACGTGCATTATTGTAAACACAAAGACACGACCTTGTAGAAAAGTGGATAACCGTACTGCACCAATGGGTTGGTAATTTGTGACTGATAGTAGTAATAGTGGTGATTATGTAGCTTAGAATACGTAGTATATAAAGTGTAGCGATTGTGTCTAGGGTTTATATTACTATTAATATTCTATAATTTGGGCCCATACTATTTTATATTTGCCATCAACAACTAGATAGTGGATAGCAATGCTATCAGCAAGTTGTTAGTTACTAAAACAGGTCGAATATAGGTCACAGTTTAATGTACCGGTTTGCAGGGAGACTTAGCGAAGTTAAGCGACGGGGTAGTCAGGTGGCAGAGGAATGATGATGCGGGGGAATGCGGGAATGCGGGGATGCTGAGAACCAAAATGTACACTTCCCTGTACTTTTTCCTTTTCCCTACTGAGTGATCTAAGTGCTAGAAA
>JACEEZ010014602.1:62500-65000 GCA_016584305.1 Chionoecetes opilio | reverse complement strand
TTATACAAAAAACAATTCAGATCTATCATTTGTCCAAACAAAATTAAATATCATTCTTTCCAAGTAGAAGGTAACACACACACACACACACACACACACACACACACACACACACACACACACACACACACACACACACACACACACACACACACACACACACAACACACACACACACACACACACGCACGCACGCACGCACGCACGCACGCACGCACGCACGCACGCACGCACGCACGCACGACTGTTCCAATTTCTCTGTTTTTCCTCGAACCTTCATCCCATCCTCCACCCTTTCCCCTTCCTTCCTTCCTTCCTTCCTTCCTTCCTTCCTTCCTTCCTTCCTCCTTCCTTCCCCTACTCTCCTCCTCCTTGCTTCCTTCCTTCCTTCCCTTACTCTCCTTCTCCTCACCCATTCTCTTATGTCTCGTTTTATATTTTTTTCCTTTTCACGTTCAAGTCTCCTCTGTTTTCCTTCCCGCACCACCTGACACTCCCACATCCTCTCCTCCTACAGGTAAACTCTCTCTCTCTCTCTCTCTCTCCTCTCTCTCTCTTCTCTCTCTCTCTCTCTCTCTCTCTCTCTCTCTCCTCTCTGAAAATCAAGGTCATACTAAATTACGGATAGAAATATAAGGTTTTTCTTCTGTAATGCATGAGAAGGAGGGGGAAAAGAATGTTTTGTTATATATATATATATATATATATATATATATATATATATATATATATATATATATATATATATATATATATATATATATATATCTATATATATATTTTTGCTATTTATTATTGTCTTATCTGTATATATGGTGTTGCCGTTTTGTTCTCACGAGTTTACAGTAGCCTTCTTGTGGATATTGATTTAGAGAGACAGTCAGACACAAATGAAAAAATAATTGGGAAATATAAAGTATTTATCCTCCAGTATTTTCATCCTCATCTCCTCCTCATCCTCCTATTCTCCTCCTCTTCCTGATATCTGTTCTTTCCTCCTTCTCCTCCTCCTCCTCCTCCTCCTCCTCCTCCTTCTCCTCCTCCTCCTCCTATACTAGAGAAAACTGCGAACTCATACAAAGTGATCTCGACAAACTATCCGATTGGAGTGATAAATGGCTATTAAAATTCAATTCCGATAAATGTAAAGTAATGCATATAGGCAACGATAACCTCAAATATAACTATCAAATGCAAAATAAATCGTTAACTGAAGTACAGCAGGAAAAGGATTTAGGTGTCATCATCAGTAATGATCTGAAAACCAGTCCGCATTGCCTAGCTGCCAGTAAAAAGGCAAATATGATGTTGGGCTTTATTAAACGTAACTTTGAACATAAAACTCCGAAAGTAATGACACAATTATACACGTCCTTGGTTAGGCCGCACTTGGAATATGCCGTTCAATTCTGGTCGCCCTGTTTCGTAAAAGATCAAGCCAAATTGGAATCAGTGCAAAGAAGAGCAACCAAACAAATTCCATCTCTGCGAAATTCATCTTATGAAGAGAGACTGCGGAAACTTAATATGTTTTCCTTAAAGGATCGTAGAATCCGTGGGGACTTGATAGAAACCTTTAAGATCCTAAAAGGTTTTGATGTCATTAATCAAGAGAACCTATTCGAGCTTTCAACTCAAGTGACAACAAGAAATAATGGTTTAAAACTAAACGGTCAACGTTGCATCACCGATCTCCGTAAAAATTATTTCAATGTTAGAGTAGTTGATAGATGGAACAAGTCACCAGCAAATGTTGTCGGAGCCAGCACAATAACTACATTCAAAAACAGACTTGACGCGCACTGTAAAGTAAATGGGTATAGATAGTGCGAATTCGTATCTAGTCCCCCGTATCGATTAGTTGTAGTGGTAGTGGTAGTTGTAGTTAGTATTTTTCATATCCTATCATTCTGCACTATGAAACTTCCATGTTCCTATCCTCTTTAGGGACATGGTATCATTTTCCAACTGTTTTCTTACAAGTAGTTGATAGTTAGTAGTATGTAGTTCAGCAGATACCCTCGCTATGGACCAATAGGTCTCCTGGTGTCTGTTATTCCTATGTAATCCTATGTAATCCTCCTCCTCCTCCTCCTCCTCTTCTTCTTCCTCCTGTGCTGACTCCTCGATATTTCCGTGTTATGTCTTTGCCTTGACTAATCCATTGTTCCCTTCGTCCTCTCGCCCGAGTGGCCCATTGTTTTACTCCTACTGAGTGGCCTATTGTTAAACTCTCTCTCTCTCTCTCTCTCTCTCCTCCCTCTCTCTCTCTCTCTCTCTCTCTCTCTCTCTCTCTCTCTCTCTCTCTTCTCTCTCTCTCTCTCTCTCATTAACAATTCATTCTCCTTCCCTTCTTTCCCACTTTCCCATTATCTGTAGAAAATTATTGTTTAAACTACCATTTTCTACCTATAGTTTGTTTTCTTAGGTGCAACTCAAGTATTTATTTTTGTTCAGTGTAGTTCCTGTTCAGTCTCCTCGAAGCATTCTCACTTATTTC
>JACEEZ010014602.1:45000-57500 GCA_016584305.1 Chionoecetes opilio | reverse complement strand
TCCTCCTCCTCCTCCATCCTTCCTCCTTCTCCTCCTCCTCCTCCCTCCTCCTCCTCCTCCTCTACCTCCTCCTCCTCCTCCTCCTCCTCCTCCTCCTCCTCCTCCTCCTCCTCCTCTACCTCCTCCTCCTCCTCCTCCTCCTCCTCCTCCCTTTCATGCAGGATATCGAAATTTGCTGATGACACGAAAATCACAAACATAGCCTCTACAGAATCTCAGCGCCAACTCATACAAAACGACTTAAACACGCTAACCGAATGGTCAAAAACATGGCAAATGAATTTCAACCTTGACAAATGTCATGTACTACATATCGGTAATAACAACCCTCATAAAAGTTACGTGATGAACGATTTCCAACTAACAAGTGTTGATAAAGAAAAAGATTTAGGCGTTATAATCTCGAAAGATCTAAAACCGAATAACCAAATTATAGAGGTAGTAAAAACTGCAAATAAATTGGTTGGCTTTATTGGACGAACTTTCAGTTTCAAATCTGAAAAAGTTATACTCACTCTTTTTAACTCGCTTGTTCGCCCCCATCTAGAATACTGTGTGCAGTTCTGGTCACCTTATTATAAAAAGGACATAGATAAACTAGAAAAAATACAGCGCAGAGTAACCAAAATGATACCTAGATTGCAAAATAAATCGTACGAAAATCGGCTCAAAGAACTTAACTTATTCCCACTAACAAAACGAAGGATAAGAGGTGACCTCATCGAAGTCTTTAAAATTTTCAATGGATTTACGAACGTAGTCCCAGAAAATCTTTTCACGCTAGACCGGTCAAGCTCAACTAGAAACAACGGATTTAAAATAAGCAGGAAACGGTTTGTAACGAACGAAGCAAAGTACTTCTTCACAAACCGTGTTGTAAACGTATGGAATGGGCTGCCGTCAGACGTAGTAAACTCAAATACAATAGAATCATTTAAAAATCGCCTCGATAAATATTTCATATCAAATCCCCGGTTGTCACTGTTTATCTCGGAATAATAAATTTATCTCGCGGGCCTCTGAAACTTACTCTAATTGCGTAAAATGATTGCGAGTCGCGTCTACACAACCCCTCCCACACGTCTCAGACAGCCCCGAGTAAACGGTCACTACTACAACTTTTGACCTGTGACGGGCTGTGGTTCAGTAAGGGCCCTGTCAGTTAGTGACCACCATCAGGATTTATATACCAGGGGTCACTGCTGCAGGGCAGGGGGCATTGAAGTGCACGGCGTCCTACTTGGAAAGTGCACTACCGCAGTGGATTGAAACGGAGCTGGGGCCTGATTGACTGCTGCCTCCCAAGAAAGCGCCAGGCAAGGCTGCCGCACCACCCCTGAACTTCCATACTGAGCCTACACCAACACTACATTAGACCTCATAACACACACAGGTAGCCCCGAGTTAACGGTTACCACTACTACTCTCGACCTGTGACGGGCTGTGGTTCAGTTAGGGTCCTGACAGTTAGTGACCACCATCGGGATTTAAGGTACCAGGGGTCACTGCTGCAGGAGGCATTGAAGTGTACGGCGTCCTACATGGAAAGTACACAATCCGCAGTGGATTGAACGGAGCTGGGGCCTGATTGACTGCTGCCTCCCAAGAAAGCGCCAGGCAAGGCTGCCGCACCACCCTTTGAACCTCTACACTGTGTTCACACCATTACAAAACACACATAACATGACCTATCTATCAAGCACTAAACCTACCCCCACAAACTAGTAGTAGTTAGCTATAGATTACAGCTTTCAACTTTCCTCACAAAAAAGCATGCAGTTTTTCTATATTGCATGGTATCACTTCTTTTCCGGCCAGCTTCGGCTGGAGGTGGGTGGGGAGGAGCCTTCTACTTCCTATCCTTTCTCTCTTATTATCTAGTTAGTGTAGTGTAGTTAAAGCAAACAGCCTTGTACGGACCTATCGGTCTGTTGCTGTTTGTGTTTCCTTGTATTCCTTTGTATTCCTTTGTATTCCTCCTGCTATCACTCCTCGTCTTCCTCATCGTCGTCCTCGTGCCTTAGGTGATGTACGAAGAGACCTTTCCCCCTTTAATACACCGGAAGTACCTCTCTCCACCACCATCACCACCTCCAGACAGACAGACAGACAGACAGACAGAGAGAGAGAGAGAGAGAGAGAGAGAGAGAGAGAGAGAGAGAGAGAGAGAGAGAGAGAGAGAGAGAGAGAGAGAGAGAGATTGAAAGCCTAAAACATTATTCTGACTAAGGACAAAGTAGGCATATTATCACACTTGCTATCCACTTTCCACCTTCCATTCTTTCCTCCCTCATTCCTCCCCTCTCCTCATTCCACCATTTTCCTCCTTCCTACCTATATCCCCTCTACTTTTCCTTCAATTTTGCCACCTTTACTATTTCTATTCTTCCTCCTTCCTTTTTACCCTTCACTATATTCAACCTTTATTCTATTTCTTCCTTCTATAATTTTTTGCCTAACCCTACTTTTTTCTATTCTTCCTCCTTCCATTCCTCTCCTCTTTTACTCTTCCTTTACATATTTCCATTCATCTTTCTGCTTCCTTCCTTTCTCTTGTTTCTCCCTCTCCTCACTCCTCCATTCCCCTTCTCTCCCTCAATTTTCCATTCCTCCTTCTCCTTTCTTCCTTTCTCATACTTATTCTCGCTTCATCTTTATATTCCTCTTTAATACATCTTTCCTTACCTATTTTTTTTCTTTATCCTTATTCTTCACATATAATTTGTGTTCCTTTTTCTTCCCTTGTCTTCTTTACTTATCTTTTAATTTCTCTTCCATGCATATCTTCCCTATTATCATCACTCATGTTTCTTTCTTCTCTTCCTTTTTAATCTATTTTACCACGTCCTCTTCGCATATCCCTTCGCCTTTTCTCTTATACTTCTCCTCCTCTCTCCTTCCTCTTCCTCCACCTCCTCCTCCTCCTCCTCCTCCTCCTCCTCCTCCTCCTCCTCCTCCTCCTCCTCCTCCTTCTCCCTTCCATCCGTTCATCATTCCCTTCCTTATTTTTTTCCACCATATGATATTCAACCCCTCCCTTCTACATCCAATTATTCATCCACCATATCTTAACTTATTTCCCTCATAACCTCCTACTTTCCCATTTCCTTCATGCCTCACCACCATTTCTTTCCCTAACATCACAACCACAATTGCCATTTTTTCCCCCTTTCGACACTTTGCAACGTTACCATTACCACCACCGTCACCACCACAACCAGAATGTTAATATTACACGAGAAAGAATAAGAGAGAGAGAGAGAGAGAGAGAGAGAGAGAGAGAGAGAGAGAGAGAGAGAGAGAGAGAGAGAGAGAGAGAGAGAGAGAGAGAGAGAGAGAGAGAGAGATTTGAATAGAAAATAGAGAAGAGATGGATGGAGACTTAACAAAAGGATTTTAGACTTTTGTTAATAGTAAAAGTGGGATGGGATGGTCAGCTCATTAAACCCGGTATTCATAGGCGGCTGTTGGACTTATTTAGATTATAGGTGTGTGATATGTGTTGGTGTCTCATTAGTGTTTCATTGTGTGTGGTTGTGTGTGTTGTGTGTGTGTGTGTGTGTGTATGTGTGTGTGTGTGTGTGTATGTGTGTGTGTATGTGTGTGTGTGTGTGTGTGAGTGGGAACTTGGGATGGAGAAGATGGCAGCAATAATTAGATATTTCAAGGTTCATTATTTTGTTGTTATATATGTAGATATATATCGAATTCATAGTTTTGTTATTATGGAGAATACATTAATGCTAGTACAGTAATTGGAAGGCAAGTAGTATAGTAGTGGGCAGTAGTAGTAGTAGTATAGTGTAGTAGTAGTATAGTAGTAGTAATTTATTTAGTATAGTAGTAGTAGTAGTAGCAATGGTGATGAGAGATCCAAATGTAGCATCTATGGTAGCAGATATAATCGTGACTAATTTTTTTCAGCTTATATTTGCAGTTATTGCCTCAGCACATAATTCCCAAAGAGTATACTCAAAGTTTTCTTATTAAGTCTGCTTTTAAGTGGGTATCCATGGAAAACCGTACGTGTGGCAGCGTAAACACCGTACTTCGAGGAGCGTGGTAACCGTACATCTGGCAACGTCACGTAAACAAAAGGTGGATCGGACGTCTATTCTGCAACATGAATACAAAAGTGTCGTACGGCAAGCCACGCGTGGGACGGGCTTATCTCCAGGCATCACCAGATTATAAAAGACGCGTTTTTTTTCTTGATTTTCACGTGCGTGTTAATTACATTGTCTAGACAGTGACGGATGGCGGGGAGGCACACGGCTTTTTGATCACGTGCTATTGCGTTGCCAGTTGTTGATGAGGAGAAAGGAAACGTAGGCTTTGATTTTTGTGTTTGTTTTTTGTTTTGTTCTATTCACTTCGTAGCATTTTTTTTCTTTTTTTATCAAGCGGTCGGTTGCTGTTACCCTCACCACCTACGATTATTCCACATACTACCAGATTATATTAACGTAACGCTGTTTTTTTCTTGATTTTCACTGCGTACCTTTAATTAATTGTCTTTACCTATACATGCACTAACTAGCTTTTATCACTCTAGCCGTATACCAGTTTTGAATTACCAGACATACGAACACTTAGCTTCATTTTCGTTTTTTTCATGTTCATTCACTGACATTACCTTTTTACCACCGCTTACCTCACACCACTCCATTATTACCACTACTACTAACTACCATCATTATTATCTGTTACTACCGCTTAACTAACACCTGTATTTTTACTACCTTTGCCACTTATCTACTACTGCTACCACTATTAATTAACTGCCTTTACCACCTAACTACCACGTCTACTAACTACCTATATCACTAACTACCACCGCCACATCACTACCACAGCCATTTAATTACCCCCACTACCATCACCACTACCACCATTACCATCACTACCACAGTCATTATCTACCACCGCTACCATCACTACCACTACCATTATCTACCACCGCTACCATCACTACCACTGCCATTTAACTACTACCGCTACCATCACTACCACTGCCATTTAACTACTACCGCTACCATCACTACCACTACCATTTAACTACCACCGCTACCATCTCTACCACTGCCATTTAACTACTACCGCTACCATCTCTACCACTACCATTTAACTACCTCCACTACCACAGCCACAAACTAATCACAACAAGAACTTCGAACAATCCGCGATCACCCTCCCTTCATCCCTTTGGCGTCTCCTTTCGATCTCGCGCCTGCAGTTACACCAACCTCATTAAGGCCACAAAATTCTAAATTACCTAATGCCAAACTTGAGCCTCTTTTTTTCATCTCGCTAATGACACGCGAAAACCAAACCAACCACGGACCACCCCCTCCCTCCCCCCCAAAAAAGAAGAAAAAAATATTAACTCAGTTTCTGAAAGGTATCAACTTTTATTCTTTTTATCAATCTCTTGGGAAATTAAGCTTGTGTGTGTGTGTGTGTTTGTGACTGTGCTGCGTGTGTGTGATGTGTGTGGTTGTGTGTCGGTTGGTGTTACTCCAGTCCAGAGTTTCTCTTCAGGGTGTCTGTGTTGCGTGTGTGTGCCTGTGTAGGCTGTGTGTGTGTAGTGTGTAGTGTGTAGTTGGTGTTGTTGTGTGTGTGTGTGTATGGGTGCGGTAAATTAAGCTTACTATTGTCATACGAAACGTCGCGTATTGTTCCCGAGAATTGATTGATTATTTTCAGCAAGCAAATTTTACCTCTTTGAAGTACGTAGACTACAGCACACACACACATCACGCACACAGCGACACACCACACAGCCACATTCACAACACACGCACCACACCCACCAACACCAGGCCTACACAGACAACACACATCATACACCACACACACACATACTTCACACATCATATTTTCACACAAGCAACACACACCTAGACAACACACACACACACCACACACACACCACACACAACAAACACAACACACACAACACACACCACACACACACACCACACAAACACCACCCGCGACGGCAGGTTGATAGCGTTTGGTCTCTGTCTCTCCTGGGTAGGGCGGTTCGAATCCTCGTGCTCCCGGGGATTTTTCACTTGACAAATTCGGGCGGTTACTGTCCCCCTTGAGCAAGGGGATGGGGGTGTGTGGTGTGTGAGGTCCCAGCATTACCCTAAGATCGGTAATAATGAGCTCCAAGCTCGCACTGAGAGGGTGAAAACTGGCGATCGCGAGCCAGCTCGCGTGGACAAGACAAGACCATGGGTGAATGACACACACACACACACACACACAGGTTGAGATTTTTGTTCATTTTTCATTTTTCCTTTTCAATAACTTTCTTTTTGTTTCTTTGCAGTGAGGATATTCCGTCAAAATGCAGGCGAGTCAAGGGTCGCCATACAAACTTCCTATACAGCAAACATCTTTTTAAGTAGTCAAAAGATTTCTGTATCACGTAAAGTTTTCAGTTATATTTTGTAATGAACATGTATACTACTATATGCTGTAGTTTTATGGGGTAATACAACATAGAAAATGTATGATAATAGAGATAGCCATAATGCTTATACGTAAAGTTATACCTAGGTAAATACGAACAGAGAGTAATGATGATAAGAAGGATGAGATGGTGGCTAAGATCATTGTAATAGTAGGAGTGGTGTTAATAATGATGGTAACGATGATAATAGTAGCTAATAATGATAATAATAATAATAATGATAATAATAATAATAATAATAATAATAATAATAATAATAATGATAATAATGATAATAATGATAATAATAATAATAATAATAATAATAATAATAATAATAATAATAATAACGAATGCACGTCAGACATCAAAACATGTTCATGCATATTTAATTAGTAGATTCCATGTCCTCCTCCTCCTCCTCCTCCTCCTCCTCCTCCTCCTCCTCCTCCTCCTCCTCCTCCTCCTCCTCTTCCTCCTCCTCTTCCTCCTTCTCTTTGGGCTTCGAGAGGAGTGCCTACACTTGGAGCAGCAAGGAGCACTCGAAGAAAAAAAGAAAAAAATTGTAAAGTGTTCTGGTCTTCCTTCGTGGCTGTTCCGCACAAGTAGCACTGAAGGAAGAGGAGGAGGAGGAGGAGGGGAGGAAGGAGGAGGAGGAGGGAGGAGGAGGAAGGGGAAGGGGAAGAGAAAAGGAAGAGGAGTTGAGTATTACATTCTAAGAGTTGAAGTAGCGGAAAGACTCGTAAGAAAAGAACCTCGAATGACATACCGCGGCTGATGAATGTTCTCCTCCTCCTCCTCCTCCCCCTCCTCCTCCTCCTCCTCCTCCTTTTCCTCCTCCTCCTCCTCCTCCTCCTCCCTCCTCCTTTCTCCTCCTCCTTCTCTTCCTTCTCTTCCTGAAATTGCCAGTGTGTGCGTTAAAGATTCGAGTTGGCATGTGTGTGTGTGTGTATGTGTGTGTGTGTGTGTGTCATTCACCCATGGTCTTGTCCACGCGAGCTGGCTCGCGATCGCCAGTTTCACCCTCTCAGTGCGAGCTTGGAGCTCATTATTACCGATCTTTGGGCAATGCTGGGACCTCACACACCACACACCCCCATCCCCTTGCTCAAGGGGGACAGTAACCGCCCGAATTTGTCAAGTGAAAAATCCTCGGGAGCGCGAGGATTCGAACCGCCTACCCACAGAGTGAGAGACCAGAACGTTATCAACCTGACCATCGCGCGGTGTGTGTGTGTGTGTGTGTGTGTGTGTGTGTGTGTGTGTGTGTATGTGTGTGTGTGTGTGTGTGTGTGTGTCGTATGTATGTACCTCACCACACACACCACTCCAGTTTACTCCCTCGAGGGTGTTCACTTTCCATGTGTCTGACCTTGAACACGTCAGAAAGCGTCCACCGTTCATGAAATATAAGAAAAATAACCAAAATACAAACATGTCCAAAACTAGGATGGAGATGAAGATGAGAAGAAAAGAAAAGAAGAAGTAAGAAATAAGAAAAGAAGTAAGAAAAAAGGAAAAAGGGCAGGATATCAGATTCTCCCCAGCTACTGTCCCCTGTATTCGATGATGAGGAAGTGGTGTCATCCTTCTCTGATCTATAACGTCAGTTAGGTAGCGGAAGGAATCGACGCTGCGGTCAAAAACAGAGCGACCTTCTTTCCTACAATATTGTGACGATATGTCGCAGTCACACGAGAAAATATTTTTGGTAGAAAAGGACATATCCACTTTCTTCGATTTTCTTTCCCCGATCCCGGCAGACAGCCAAGCCTCTTTCAACCGTACGCTGAGATATATGGATGTATGCCATCATTGTGTAAATATATCGGGACGCAACCGTCATGAGACTCGATCTATCTAAAGAAAAAAGAAATAGATAGAAATAAGGATAAAGTTGAAAGAAATAGATAGAAATAAGGATAAAGTTGAAATATCAGGAATCCCGAGGGAGCGTAGCGGCGGGAAGGAAGGAGCGATTTATATAACCTTGAGAGGGAGTTTTGGGGTCGCGGCGTCTTGTATTGACCTCACTGGGGTGTCAGGGGGGGGGGGGAGGGGGCGATTGACTCCAACCCATATTTCCAGGGCTTTAAATGGCCGCTTCTTGACCATTAAGGTGCGTACCCTGTCGCCTCCTTGCACGGTGGTGAGTAGGAGTAGAAGTGGTAAAGAACATAAGAACATAAGAAAATAAGGAAGCTACAAGAGGCCGCGAGACCTACACGTGGTAGTTCCTGTTACTTAACACTACCTACATCCACCTTTCATCCCCAGCCATGAAATTATCTAGCCTCCTTTTAAAGCTCTCTATTGCCTCTGCATGCACTAACTACCTGATAACTGAGTCCATGCCAATCATTTACCACCCTATTTGTGAACCAGTTTCTCCCATTTTCTTTTTTAAATTTACGTTTTACCAGTTTGAAACCGTTAGCCGTAAGAACTTTTCCTACATCTCCTATATAGGTAGTGCCAGGTGATGATAGCGGTTGGGGTGGTAGTAGTAGAAGTGGTGGTTGCGGTGGTATAATAGTAGAAGTAGTAGTAGTAGTAGGAGAGGAGGCAGAGTATTTGTCGTTTCCGCATTGAGTGTTGTTTGAGAATCATAAGGTTACCACAAAACACATTCATTATTGTGATGAAAAATACCGGTTGTTGAACTCAGACGGAGGGTTGATGAGCGTCCGGTGATGGAAAATGAAGGGAAAATTATAGGCTACCCCTCTCAGACTGTCAATGAAAGGGATTATAATTTGAAGTAGATATATTATTTTAGTTTGAAGTAAATGTATCCTCACATAGCAAAATATACGGTGTGGGAATAAATCCTGGCGTGACATGCGTCCAAACCACACACGGAAGAGAAAAATATCATAAACTCTTTGCATCTTTTAATACATATTTCAAACTGCACGGATTTTTTTCTTTCTTTCATTTTGGTGTGACGAAGCGATGAATTTTTTTTTTTTTTTTTTTGCTTTACTAACTTTTTCTTTTTATTTCAATGTGACGCCACCAAACTTTTTCCTTCTTGTTTTCGTATTAAGAAGGCGGGGATGCGTTATTACATTTCTATTGCATGAGAGAGAGAGAGAGAGAGAGAGAGAGAGAGAGAGAGAGAGAGAGAGAGAGAGAGAGAGAGAGAGAGAGAGTTATAAATCACTTATCGTGTCCACGTTAAGGGAATGCACACAGACACACGTATTCGCGGCTTGATCTCCCACACCAGCCTTAGCATCAGTGAGGACCAACTAATACTTGAATAAACATCTGCCGAGTGTGCCACGTATAAGATTACGGGACACGCCGTAGGAAGGACTAGAATCTAACTAATGAAGACAGGTGATTCTTTTTATCTTTTGTGGCGATAAGAAAATGTTTTGGGGGGACTTGCGATGCTTTGTTTGGGTGGGATGTAAAGATGGAGCAGTGGCGTACGAAGGGGCATAGGTTGGCACGTGCCCCCCACCCACCCCTAAGAATCCTGTGCCCCCCCCAGGTGCCCCCCTACTGGCCATGGCTGCCGTATTCTTTATAATGCTCTAATACCCACCACTGATCTGATCTTAGAACATGCCCTTGTACCCTTCTATATGGCATCAGAGTGGCCCCCAAGGAAGCTAGAGAAAATCTCTCTAGCTTCCTTGGTTGCCCCTGAGTTCAGCGCTAGTGCCCCCCCATACACAGCTGTGCCCCCCCTATTGATAGATAACTAGCTACTCATCTACTAACAAAGCATTTCAGTCATTTAACAACCTACAAACTACGTAGAAAAAAACAATATCTTACCCATAATTCTCTGCGACACTGCTAACGAGTTCGAAGCACCAACGAACCCTATCAATATAAATTATTATAGAAAACTACTACATAATTATACCAACACTATTACTTACTCACATTTACTAACATTTAAGACTTAGATAACGTTACAGGTCAAGAATTATTGGTCAAAGGTCAACAGGGAAGGGCGTGAGAAGGCAGTATACGGGAAAGGTTTACTGTTTCGAAGCAGTGTTGAGTTCCTTGAGTAATCCGGTGCGTAGCGGCAGTCGAGTGCTAGCCGGCGAAGTGGGCAGGACGCGTGTGCAGGCATCTCGAAGTAGGTATAGAGGATGTTTTTTGGCCAAGCAACTCTCTATTTCGTTGTTTTTCTTCATATTTCTGCAGTATAAGGTAATAGAGAGAGAAAGGGAGGTAGTGGGAGAGAGTGAGAGGAAGGAGTGGGCAGTGGCGGATCTAGGGGGAGGCCACGGACCGAGTGATCTGAGTCAGAGTATAAAACTTCAACCCTTTTTTATGGCCATGCCATGGCCACCCCAAACTAGATCTGTGTCCAACCTTGGCCACCCCAGTCAAAATTTCCTGGCGGGGCTACTGTGAGTGGGAGGGAGTGAGAGCTTACGTGTGATTTGAGGTTGTTTAGTCCTTCCTGCAAAGTAATGACTGTTGCCTCGTTATCTTTCTATATTATATAACGTCAGATCAGCTATAGCCAGTGGCGTAGCTACGGGGGGCGGGGAGAGTCCGGAACCCCCCAGGTGCCCCTACCCCCTTCTGGCCATGGCTGGCGTAATCTGCTTGAACCTGTGACTGACGATATGCCCTAATACCCTTCCATGTGGCATCAGAATGCCCCTGAGCTCTGCTTCCCATAGTGCCCTCCCATCAGTGGCGGAACTGCGGGGAAGCCTGGGGAGGCACGTGCCCCCCCATCTTAGGGTGGTGCCCCCCCCGGGTGCCCCCCCATTTTTACACCCACCACTGCTACTTATATACTGTATAGTCCACCCATAAACGTATTCATTTAAGAAAATGTTGCAATAGGAAACTAATTTGGTTTGGTTGGTTGGCTATGAAGTGGACTTACTGATCACAAAAAGAAAGTTAAAGATTTGAGATGTGGCGTATAACTGCAACCACCAACCATTCGCGTTAGTAACAAGCATTCTGACGCTTAATTAACGAGTAATTATCCCGTAGTGTACCTGTAACAAGGCGTCACGGCGAGTCACGACCAGTGGCGGAACAAGGGGGGTAAAAATGGGGGGCACCCGAGGGGGCACGTGCCCCCCCAGGCCCCCCCCGCAGTTACGCCACTGCTACAATTGCAAACCCGGTAAAATTCTAGAGTCCTTTCCCGCCCTTATTAGTGGTTTTATTTTCTCCAGACCTTCACAGATCCCTTCAGATACCTCTAAAACGTAATTATAGAATGGGGGAGGGATGCCCCCTTCAAACCCCCCTCCCCCCTATATTACCCTCACCCTGGACCCCAAAAAATAATATTACTAACCTAACCTCAATATAACCTAACCTAACCTTACCAATAACCTCCTAGCGAGACCTAAGGACGAGAAAGAACTAGAATTTTAGCAGGTTGGGTTAGGTTATATTGAAGTTAGGTTATTTGTTTTTTCATTTGTTTTTATCTCTCCCCTACTTTATAATTACGTTTTAGAGATACTTGAAGGGATCTGTGAAGGTCTGGAGAAAAAAAAACCACTAATAAGGGCGGGAAAGGACTGTAGAATTTTACCACAAACCCTATATGTCACTCTTTGTTTCCTTATAACACCAATGATAACTGTAACGTAAGAACATAAGGAAGCTATTCTAGAGTACCTTAATATATAGAGTAGTGACAACTCGATTTGTGAGGCGCCATCTTAGCGCCAGGGCCTCTTCGTTCACTCTAGACCCGGGGAAGTTCTCACGGCATTACCCCGCAGTATATCATGTTATAGTACATGTATAAAGGATATACTGTTATCTTCGGTAATGCTTGTTCTATAAGATTATCACATAAAACATAGTAAAACACATTAAATAAAGGTCATTATGAGGCTCTGAAGAAATATGATGAACTTAACATTCACTTAAAACTCGTCGTCACTCATGTAAAACTTTGTGGGACAGCTTATAAGATGGAAGATATCAATAGAAGCAGAATTTTATTAGCTTTCCATTGATATATTTCGTTTTCTGATAAATGCAGTAGTAGCACGTATAAATTAGCGTTAACTAAATAAAT
>JACEEZ010014602.1:0-40000 GCA_016584305.1 Chionoecetes opilio | reverse complement strand
AATCAGCCAAAAATCCATGTTTTTATGTCCCTTGCTCTACACACATATTACAGCTGGTGATAACCCACACTGCTGGTTACTTATCAGAGGTAGCCGAGTTTTTTTAACTTGATTTCAGGCCTGATAAACTTCATCCGTAGTTCAACCTTACGCCATGACATCTTTCTAGACTTCCAAAGGGACAGGAAATTGCCAGTTCTTGAGCTTCCCAAAGTGTGCCAGCACAAATGGGAATACAACCATAATGCCCTTAAGGCAATTTTCAAATGGTATGAGATCCTGACAGAAACTCTTGAAGATTTGTCTATCCATGGACGCTCTGGTGAAGAGAAGGCCTTAGCTTATGGACTTCAGCAATCTTTGAATAAATTTGAGACTGTTTTCTTATTGATTAATTTCACTGAAATTTTTGACATTACAACCCCACTTTCAAAGGTTTGGCAGAGTGAGGATATGGATCTTACTGCAGCAGTTAACATGGCACAGGAAACAATAAAAGTTCTGAAAGATAGAAGAACTTCAGATGACCATTTCAATACCATTTGGGAAAAGGCAGTTAAATTTGCTGCAGGAAGAAACATAACTGTAGCTCAGCAACAACCTTCAAGTTCAAGAAGGCAAAGGAAGCCATCGTCACGGTTGTTAGGATCCATTGTAACTGAAACCATAGGCCAACGAGACACCTCTGAGAGAGATGAAGACCCTAAATCTCACTGTAAAAGATGTCTTTACTATCCCATCCTAGACAAGGTACTCGTTGAATTTGGGCACAGGTTTGATGAACCAAAGAGCATTCTACTTGGTGTATCTGCTTGTCATCCTTTGTCCCCGAACTTTCAAAATGAAAATTATTTGAAATATCTTGCTGACCAATATGACATTGAAAGTGAGAGCCTCCACCCCGAGAGCCATCACCACCCTGGGGCTAAAGCCCCCCAAAAATTTTTCCTGGTGACGCCACTGCTTGTTCCGCCACTGCCCCCCATACACAGGTTACACAGTTACTATCTGTATTAGGTTACGTTTTCGTTTGGAGAGGTGGTAGCAGTGGTTAGCGTCACCGGGTGGCATTTTCGAAGACCCGAGATCGATCCCGAGTGAGACCCATAAATCCACTTAAAATATTTCTGCACCGTCGAGTGGCCAAAGAACACCACATGCTGCCCGTTAACTCTACCTTCGATTGCGAATACATTGGAGGACACAGGGGGGGGGGGGGGGGCATGAGCCTCTAATTACAGGCGTCACTATGAAAATCCTGCCTGCTCCACCACGGGTGAGGGCCAACCATCACAGCCCTCAAGTGAACCTCCAGGGCCTACCATCAGAGCCCTAGAGATCACTGCCTACAGGCGCTATAGGCATAGATGTAAAAAAAAAAAAAAAACCTCTTGTTTCAAAAGATGATATAACAATCGAAACTGTGAACAGCCACAATCTTCAATTTTAAGGAAGTCAAAGTCACTGATGTCTGCAAGGAGTATGATGGCCTCCACTATGTCACTATGTGGGGGGAATGTAGAGGGAGGGTTGATCATGGATGCTCGGTCAAACTGTTATTGGGTAATCTCTTGAGGCAGCTATGAAAGAACATTATAAAGAATTGATGTAATGCTCTAGCTCACAAGTCTTGAAGGCCAAGGGTTCTATCCATGAACAAGGATTTAAATTGCTGAGCCTGCCCTATTTACCAATCTACCACCTTCAGAATATCTATTCCCCTTGATGAAAAAGGGAGCTCATAGATTACCATTTTGCCACTGACAATGAAGTCATGCTAGCTTGTACAAAGAAGGGATTTGTAGACTCCATGACGGCTGGACTAAGAGTAAATTTATTAGAGGAAGGTGCTGAAAAATATGCTCATCTAAAAGTGAGTTTTAATACTTTATATACATATATCCATAAATGTATGAATGCCCCAAGATATCATATCCTAATTGCCCAAATTTACAATAATGTCCCTTCCATTCTTTACAATCATGTACCTATTGGCAGTTTCTATGACAACAACAACTTATAATGAAACTGAGGTCATTGTGAATGCATCATCTCCGGGCAGTGTTGAGGGAGTGGTAGTGCGCCATCTCCTGGAGGCTGACGGATGGCGTGAGGCTCTTGGCTGCCCCCTGCAAGTCCTCCTCCGTGACCAAGACCTCTGCCTCCTCCTCCTGCAGGGTGCCAGGCACGCACGTCCTTGATGCAGCGGTGGAGGGCCGAGTACAGGGCGTCCGTCACCAGGGCGTACAGGTCGGCCCCCGTCAGGCTGAGCGGCAACAGGCTGGCCACTCTCTCCAGGGAGACAGATGGACTGACAGGTATTCTGAAACATTTATGTATAGATAACCTGTTGCCTCTTCTTAAAGAATTAATTACATTGTGCAGTCAATGATCATAGCCGTGCTGTAGTGGTAGATTGATTGCAAATATTTCATTCCCATTATTAAAATATTCTGATAATAGTTTCAAGCCTTGCCATCTCCATACACAACTTGTATGATTTAATAGCTTCATGGATGCCCATTTTGGTAGTGCACAGAAGCAAACAAATTTTGCAAGTCCCTTGTTTTGTCATACGAGTCTGCATAAGAGAACTAATTCTTATAATAGTGAGATAGCCCTGCACTGTACATTGTAAGCCCAGCAATTTAAGTCATTTCTTATTTTCTTATAAACCAGAGTAAATCAATCTTACAAACTTTTCAGAGTGCATGAACCCAAATTATGCTGACAACTAAAGACAAGGCACTAAGATGAAGCACTGTAACCGTGTTTGTGAAGATAGATAAGTAAAGAGCACAGCACAAGCCCCTCTCTCTCCCTGCAGTGTGAAGCACAACACAACGCCACACCAAGCAGGGGCTGGAGCTGCCACTACCACATCATAGGTAGAGTCCAGTATCATGGATATTAAGAAACTTGGTTACTTTCTTCCCTAGCTGCCTATTTTGTCCTCTTTCTTTGTAAATGTTCCTGAACTATGTACATAGTGCTCAGCTCAGCATACTCACTTGGATGTCACTGCCTTCAGAATCTTGACTTGCCCCTCGTGGTCCTCACAAACACCTACAAACACCAATTTCTCAAACCTGCAACATTAAAAGTCAATAATTTCCCTTAGTTCTAACTTTGTGACGTCTATCATTTCAGATTCAAAATAGCTGTTGAAAACAAACAAATGTGACATTCAAATTCACATTAGTGGCAAAGTGATTAACTGTACATCTATTTCATTTACAGAATGTTACTTTACTTAAGCTGTCTGGAAATATGAAGAGAATTAAGGAGTTCACTTATAATGGAAGTGAGATGCATATTACTGTAAATGCTGCACATAATCATTGATCTAACACCATTGTAATTCCCGCAGCCGCCCGGTCGCCTCACCTGCCGGGACGCAGCAGTGCGGGGTCCAGCAGGTCGGGCCGGTTTGTGGCGGCCAACACAAACACATCGGCTGCATCCGCCACGCCATCCAGCTCAGCCAACAGGGCAGACACAATTCTGCAGCAAGATAAAAAGGAGGATCCTCTTTACAGTAATTCTCATTAAGCAATTTAGTTTTATCATAAATACAGTATCTTCTTTAGTTTATCTGTATCTATTGCTCTGGTGCCTGATTTCATTCAGGAATCAATCATCAATCATTGAGGGCATATGCCGGGGGGACGCGTCGCCTTGCCACCTCTACGATGTTACTCCCGGGTATCTCCACGCGCGAGTCCCCATGCAGGCTCCCATCCCATATCAAGCAACTCTCGACAGGAAACATCAACTTGCCCCAGCCACGAGCCTTGTGGGTGCCCCCTTGGCCTCCTCCATGCCGGATTGTCTCTTACAGATACAACCCGGTGGGAAGGATCGGTTTCAGGGTAACGTGACACATGCCCATATAGCCGAAGTTGGCGCTGACGGACTATGCAGGGAATAGGCCTCAATTCAGTCTCACGGTGCAGTCGTATTATTTGACACTTAATCATCCCAGCGATACCCCATGATACTGCGAAGACACTTATTACCAAAGGCATCGATTCGCCTCTTCAAGTTGCTATTTAGTGTCCATGTCTCACAACCATAGTGTAAGACAGGGATCACAAGCAACTTGAAGATCCGGATCTTTGTCCTTCTGCACAGGTACCGACAACGCCAAATACTCCCGCTGAGCGAGTCCATAACACCGTGGGCTATGCCAATCCGCCGTAAGACTTCTTGACGTGAACCGCCGTCAATCTGGATTGCACTTCCAAGGTATGTAAAACTTTCCAAGAGCTCAATGTCCTCGCCACACGCATGAACAGACTGTACCGTTTCACCTAGTAAGCCTTCAAACACCTGGACCTTGCTTGGTCTTGAGCCAGGAGATTTTAAGTCCCAAAGGGTTTGCCTCCTCGTGCAGCGCCTTGAGAGCCATCACCAGGACCTCCAGCATCTTAGCAAAGATTACTGCATCATCGGCAAAAATAAGATCAGTGATCTTGGTATTGCCGAGGGATGCTCCACAACTTTGCACAATACCCAGTCCATTCAGGTGTTGAAAAGTGATGGGGCAAGGATGCACCCTTGCCTCACTCCTGTATTTACAGGAAAAAAGCTGAATACACCTCCCCCACACTTCACAGCACTCTCAGCCCTCGAGTACAGGCCAGTTAGCAGACCTACAGTCCTTGCAGGAATCCCGCGAAGCCGCAAAAGATCCCAGTGACTCACAATGCACTGAGTCAAACGCCTTCTTGAGATCAACATAGGATGCAAGCATCCCCTGTCAAAACTCACGTCGGCGTTCCACCAAGACACTAAGCGCTGGGATACGCTCCGTTGTTGACTTACCAGGCATGAACCCAGATTGCTGAGGTCTCTGATGCTTCAGCAGATGACTGCAGATCCGTGTCAGCAATAGATGGGTAAGCACCTTGCCTGGCACGCTGAGCAGTGTAATACCACGGTAATTGTTGCAGTCCTAACGGTCCCCTTTCCCTTTCGAGATAGGGACGACCAGCCCCTTTTTCCAATCAGGAAGAATGGTACCTGATTGCCACATGGCAGTCAGGACAGCATGCAACCCACGAATCATGGCCTCACCCTCAGCTTTGAGCAGCTCTGCACTGATATTACAAACACCATCTGCCTTTCCACCTTTCTTCACCTTTGCTACAGCCTCTCATTCGTCAAGAGAGGGCGCAGTTTCGTCAATGGGAGGATCGGCATCGACTGCCCGTGAACCAGTGGTGTGGAGCTGCCCAATTGGAGGGTCCACCGTGAACAACTGCCCAAAGTACTCAGCCCAACGAGCCATCTGCCCATCCGTGTCCGACACGAGGCGCCCATCTGCTACTCGGATAGCACTCGCCCGAGATGGAAACTTAGAGCGGAGCTTCTTCAGGGCTCGGTAGGCAGGTTAGCGTTCAAATGGCCCTCGACTTCCTCAGCGAGACTCCTGACATACCTCTCCTTGTCTCTCCCCAGGAAGTTATGGTCCTACGTGACAGAGCCCTGTATGGGTCCTGGTTCCCAGCAAGTCTGGCAGCGCGACTCTCCTCGATTTTCTCCAGCGTCTCCGTTGAGACAAAACCATGCCTTGACCTCGGGCGCTCCCCAATACACTCCTTGGCAGCCTAGAGAGTTTCACATTTGAAGGTATCCCACAGTTCTACAGGGTCCCCGAGGGTACCGAGCACATTAAACCAATGAGACTGCCACTGCATACTCATGGGCACATGTCAAGTCCTTCACTTTCTCAAGATGAAACACAGTTCAGTTACCTCTAGAGATTCTTCTGGGCTTGATATGAAGTTTACGTGTAGCAACAAGAAGTCTGTGATCAGTTGCAAAGAACTCAGCACTCCGGTAAACCCTGCAGTTCTGGAGGATCCTCCGAGTACTAACGAGGATGTGGTCGATCTCCTTAGCTACCCCTCTGGCATTACTATACCATGTCCAGCGGTGCAGCTCTGGTCTCTGATACCAAGAACATGCAAGTCTCAACCTTCTGGACCTCGCAAAATTCAAAAGCAGAGAACTGTTAGTGTTCCTGGTACTGGAGCCATGGGGACCAACACATAACTCGTAGCCATCTCTCACAGTGCCAGTAGTAGCATTGAAGTCGCCCAAGATAATGAGTGTGTCCCAAGGACACTGGTCTAATATTAGAGTCGAGTTTGGCATAGAACATCTACTTCTCTTCAGTTTCACACACCTCGGTAGGAGCGTACACTGCAACAAGAGACATGAAACCCAGAGTGTTTCATCCTCACTCGCATTATACGTTCATCAACCGGAGTAACCTCAACAACAGACAGCTGCAGTTTGCTGGCGATGCCTATAGCTACTCCCCGGACACGGGTACCATTGCTCATGCCGGACCAGTAGTAGGTGTAACCCCCACTGTTAGTCTCGCCACTGCCAGGCCTCCTCGTCTCAGAGAGTTCCACTATATCCACCCTCAGCCTACTGAGCTCGCCCGAAAGGAGAGGCAATCGATGCTCATCTGAGAGGCTCAGAACGTTCCAGAAGCTCACACGTAGAACCCTCCAGAGGTTTATCCCAGGAGTGATTCGACGGGTAGGCGCCGCCTCTGCACCGTCCCGGCCAGTGCAGAACCTAGAACCAGTGGGGGAGCCGGTTCAGTCGCCGACAATCCAACCATGCGGCTGGTTGTACTGGGTTACATGTTACCAGTAGCAGGGGACAACCCTGACCATACACCAAACACCTTCCTTCAGGAAGGTCACACAAAATTCTTTCTCTCAATACAAACTCTTCCTCCTCACCTGTTCAAGCCCCTAACCCCTGACCCTGCCACACCTTAAAACAATTTATTCCTGTATCTCAAGACCAATCTTTGGAGGTATAGTATAGCACGTCTCAAAAAGATGAATGCATATAAAATTATGGTAATTTTGTGCATTTAACTCTGAAATATGGTTTTGATTTTCCTATTGGAACGCTAAAAATAATGACTACCTCACTTATTGCCGGGTTACAGAAATAGTAACTAAGGTTTTCTGAGGAAAGTGTCTACTTCAACATTCAGTGGGTAACTTAGGGTACATTTGCACACAGGAACCCCCCTAGCTGATGCATCAAGGCGAGGTGAGAGTAAGAGCGCTGCATGGTGCAGTAATGTGGTTGGATCTCTGGGATGTTGCGAGGGTCCTGCACAGCACTTTAAGGTGTCACAAAGAAAGAATGGAGAAAAGTGAGATGACTAAGAGAGTATGTATGAGTGTAGTAGATGTCCAGGGTGCTGGAGGACTATCTCCAGTGAAATGAGAAGACATAGTGCTAGAGTATGTGAGAGAAAATATGTAGAGAGAGAATTAGAACATGAGGAGGAATGCTAGGACAGGGATAGAAGGAAGATCTTCTGTTGTGGCCTTCCCCTTGGGGAAATTTTAGGAACAGCCTCAGAGATAGATAGACAACTATATCTCTACACAAGAGCTTAACACATTGATGACTCGTCCTACCTGTCCATTACTCCACCAGAGTCACCCGAGCGGCCGCGGTTGGGGGCGAGGGAGTCCAGCTCGTCAAAGAAGATGACACAAGGAGCTGCCACATGTGCACTCTTGAACACTACAGGAGAGATACAGAGCCACTGAAAACCAACTTGTCAGGTTACACTAAAGGGAAATGTTAATCACTCATGTGTTCACAAATGTCTACCTTCACCACATGTAGTGCTCATGGGCTCTGCTGTGTCTTAATCGCAGATTATATATCAATGCAGGAAATTATTACATCAACATACCTCGTCTAACATTGTCTTCACTTTGTCCCACATACATGTTGAGGAGCTCTGGACCCTTGACGGAGAGGAAGTTAAGGCCACACTCAGTGGCCACTGCCTTGGCCAGGAGGGTCTTGCCAGTGCCAGGAGGTCCATACAGCAACACACCTGGTTAGGAAAGCATGACCAAAACTTATGCAATGTGGCATAACAATTTCTCCTTTTGTCTGTTATTGTTTGGTTACTAGTATTTTTTTTCCTTCTGATAACAGTTTTTACCTCTACAAATAAATTCCATATTTTAAATTTTTACGCATAAGACAATTCCTAGAAAACTATGCTAACCAGGAAATCTGCAAAATAAAATCAGAATACTTACATAATATAAGACAGATTAAAAGGTGAAGGAAATTAACCTCATACAAAATGACCACACAAGGGGCTACTCACCAGAATGTCGCAGTTTGCTGGCCACCAGTGCGGGGTAGCGGAGGGGCAGCTGAATGGTGTTGATGATCTGGCGCTTGGCTCCCTCCAGGCCTCCCACCTCCCCCCACTGCACCTTGGGGATGTGAGGCGCTCCCAAGGCCTCACTGCGACTTGCCTGCAGCTCATCTGGAAGCAAGAGGAAAGCTTACACCTGGTTATACAACATGTTTGACAAGTGACAACACAGTCATATATGTGATGGTTAGTACTTTGCAAATAAATTGGCTAATTATGATGACTTTTTTTTTTTTCCTTCACTTTTTAGATTTAATATTTAATACGTACCTCTGAAATGAACTGCACTGCACAACCAACAATACTGGACAATCCTCTCTCCTTAATCCATAAGAACACTCACTACTTGACGACTACAATATATGTATGGCTCAAGCATCTAGGTGTGACGTGAGTATGGGACAGGGAGTTGGCATGATGTGGTTTATAGGGAGGCGACACACTGCTGAGATCTAACACCTCAAGCAGTACGAAGCAGCTGGGACAAACCTCTGGCAATGGTTGTGCAGTTATCTTGGGGTGACAGATTTTGAAGACTAACAAAATATCATTATTTGCCCCCAAAAAATTAAAAGATATGAGTAGGTATATGTATGAAAAATAAATCTGATGGGTGGATAGCTTTGACTAAATAAAAAAAATACATAGAAATATCAAATTGTGGTAAGAGGATTAATGTGAGAAAAATTGCAGAGGACTTGTGTAACGTATAAGGTAAGGTGTGTAAGGTATAGAAGTTGTAACGTATAAGGTAAGGTGTGTAAGGTATAGAAGCTGTAACGTATAAGGTAAGGAGGTGTGTAAGGTATAGAAGTTGTAACGTATAAGGTAAGGAGGTGTGTAAGGTATAGAAGGTGTGTAAGGTATAGAAGTTGTAACGTATAAGGTAAGGTGTGTAAGGTATAGAAGTTGTGACATGTAAGGTATAGAAGTTGTAACGTATAAGGTAAGAAGGTGTGTAAGGTATAGAAGTTGTAACGTATAAGGTAAGGAGGTGTGTATCGCTGAATGTATCGCTGAAAAGATCAGAAGGTGAAAAAGATCTTGGAGTGAGGGTGAGCCCAGACCTCCGACCTAGGAAACAATGTATTGAGGCCAGAAATAGAGCTAATAGAGTATTAGGATTCATTACCAGAAGTGTTAAAAGTAGAAGTGAGGAAGTTATTCTAAAGCTTTATCTGGCTCTAGTCAGGCCTCACCTAGACTATGCAGTTCAGTTTTGGTCTCCATATTACAGGATGGATATAGTGTTGTTAAAAAAAGTGCAGAGAAGGATGACCAAAATGATACAAGGGATGCATAACTTTAGTTATGAGAGGAGATTGAAGTTATTAAAATTACACTCACTCGAGAGACGCAGAGTAAGGGGCGATCTGATATAAGTTTTTAAGTGGATAAAGGGATTTAATAAAGGAGAGGTAGGAAAAGTTCTTACGGCTTTTAACCAGGGTAGAACAAGAAGTAACGGATTCAAGCTGGAAAAGCGTAGATTTAGAAAGGAAATAGGGAAAAACTGGTTCACAAATGGGGTGGTGAATGAATGGAATGGTCTCAGTAGACAGGTAGTTAGTGCTGAGTCATTGGGGAGCTTTAAAGGGGAGCTGGATAGGTTCATGGATGGGGATGAAAGGTGGATGTAGGTAGTGTTAGGTGACAGGAACTACCACGTGTAGGCCTCGCGGCCTCTTGTAGCTTCCTTATTTTCTTATGTTCTTATGTAAGGTATAGAAGTTGTAACGTATAAGGTAAGGAGGTGTGTAAGGTATAGAAGTTGTAACGTATAAGGTAAGGAGGTGTGTAAGGTATTTGTGAGAGTGAACTGCCCAGAGCCTTGTACTACCCACGTTTTGGGAGGCCTTATAAATGAAAAAATAAAAAATTATTCACTCGCATTACATTTAACTTAGCTGTGGCACCTTTATCTTCTGCTTCTGGCTTAAGTAAGTTAAGGGACAAAGCTCAATAATCAAGTCAATCTCAAGTTCGAAACACATAATAGAAAAGTAATAAATGGTAACCCTGAGAGGCCGTACCCAGCGCCTGGAGGACATCACAGTACTGAAGACCTGCCACTGACGCCTGATGATCCACACTGCCCTGGTGACACTGTTCCTTGCCCGCCTCATCAGCCACTCGTATCAGGCACTGTCTGGAAGGACGAGCAGACTTGTGCACTGACAGACAGAAGGATTGTCTGGACACCTACCCAATGGCATCATACATTTCAATCATACAACTAGCCTTCTCCTAAACAAGTGGGATGGCACATAAAAAACAGACTACCAGAAACACTAAAAACAATTTTCAAACTTAACTTTTCTATAACTAAATTTAGCATCTCTACCTTACTATCTCCAACAAGGGCTGTATCATGCACAAACAAAAACTAGTTAACTTCCATTGTCTCGGACTTCCATAAATCATTCAAGCTCCTTGTCCCAACACTAACTTTCACCTCGCTCACCATCCTATTCACGAAGAAGCTAAACAACCACGGAACATAAGAACATAAGAAATAAGGAAGCTACAAGAGGCCGCGAGACCTACACGTGGTAATTCCTGGAGAACTATGGAGATGTGACAAACACCCATCTTTGACTATCTTCAGTGAGAAGTATACCACTTCTCTGCCCACTACCATACATGCCATATCTTTCTCTAAGGAGCCTTCCATAGGTCTTAGTAGCTCCCCACCTCCCCCAAACACCTGAGGTACCTGCCACATTGCCTTTATCACAAAATTTGATATGTAAAAGTTGATTAGCCAAATATAGAAACAAACAAAACTAAGCGAACGGCAGGTGGTGCTCCTCGGCATACCACTGATCATTATGGCAGTCACAATGGACACAATATTCATCACAAACCTTACCAACCACATAAAAATAAATCCAGTTCTTCATGTTAAATTCAACCTATATAGCTACACTAGTAAACTATCAGCTACAATACGAAGACATGAAGAAAATATTCCACCTCTTGGCAGCATTCTAGTGCCACAAAGTCTAAAAAAAACTACAAAAAGACTAGTAAGCTATCAGCTATAAGATAATGACATAAAGAAATACTCAACCTCTTGGCAGCATTCTCTAATGTTAGAAAGTATAAGAGAAAAAAAAAAATAATAATAAAAAAACTTTAAAAAAACTAGTAAACTATCAACTAAAAGACAAAGACATGAAGAAATAGTCCACCTCTTGGCAGCATTCTCTAGTGCCACAAAGTCCCCCAGCGTGTATCCGGCAGTGCGCTGTGCCAGGGTGCGGCAGTGGTGGGCGGGGAGGCGGGGGGACAGCAGCCACTCCAGCATGTCACACCGCCCTCCCAGGTCTGCCACACCCACACTCTCCTGGTAGCTCCACACACTCCAAAGGTCATCTGCAAGGGACATCAGTTAGTCTATTAACCCCTTGAGACCCAGAACGTAATTTCCATTGTAATTTGGCTACCATTAGACAATTTTTAGTGAATATAAGCAATATTTTATAGATAAGACCTATTTAGTATACTTGTTGACTAACTAATTTGGTATATTCAGTTAGTTTTCGTAATTTTATGGCTCGACAACATACGATTTGATATAGCAAAGGAAAGACCTGGGGGCGAATGGCTTAATCTACTTCAAATCATAATTCAATGCATACTACTCACCATTCATCTATAAGGGAGTGTTTACTCATATATACATAAATATAAATCTAACCATTGCTAGATAGCCTGTTCACTGAAAGTCCCTTGTGGTGGTGATAAAAATTGAGTCTACTTATTCCTATCTAGACACTTCATCCTATTCCAGTTCTCACTATCATAAGACAAATTTTTCGATCCTTAGATAATATGAAAAAAACCCAGTAATTTGTCCTTTAAAGGCATCACAATGGGCGAGCGCTTCAAAACAAAGCCAGGTATGAGGCCCACGTATAATGTTACCGTGGATACTGAATTTGTTTATAGTTGGAGTATTAAGATAAATAAAAGCAAAGGTCAGATATGTTAGCATAAGAGTGGAGTATAGATAAGGCAAAATGGAATCTCAAAACTATACTGTCTGTGGATGACTAGTAAATTTGGTAAATTCCCGCATATATCGGACTGGCAGAAAAAGTTAGTTAAAGCCAAAATTTGTTATATAGAGGTCCGTAAAAGCGAGGGTTTACTGTAAATAATTTTGATAGTGCATGTTTGAAGAGAACCCTAGGAGTTTATGTTGGCAAAAGTATGATGATGGTATGCGAGAAAAGAAAGAGTTCGGTAATTGAGTTCGCAGATCAATTAACGTATAGATTGAGTCATATGATTAGAGACAAGAACATGAGCAAAAAAGAAATGAAGGAACTTAGGGAAAGCATAATTTATCTGATAGTGACATAATCTGGACGTGGAATAAATATCAGAAGTCTAAAATTAAAGCTGTAGATGAGTTACTTGAAGTGATGTGAATAAATTGGATGGTGAAAATTATGAAAATGTACTGTATAAGATTTGGTATGGCTAGCATAAGAGAAAAAAATAATTGTGAAGTGGTGAAGGTGGTGAAGTAGTGCACGTAAGAGTAAGTTGAAAAGAAGCATACAAAAGTTTACTACGTAGATGCTGGGTGGGAGTAAGAAAGGACTGCTCCCTGTTAAACCCCTTGAGGCCCAAAACGTAATTTCCATTGTAATTTGGGTACCATTAGACAATTTTAATGAGTGTAAGCAATATTTTTTAGAGATGACCTGTTTAGTACCCTTATCCACTAGCTAATTTGATATATTAAGTTAATTTTCATTATTTTATGGCTAACAACAGACAATTTTATATAGCAAAGGAAAGATCTGGGCGTGAAAGGGTTAATGGGAATATAGTGTTGGAGTGAGTACATGAGAAAGAAACGGGATGTAAGAGTGAGAATGAGGTACATGGACAAGTGTAAATGGAGACACTTCTGCCGTGGACATCCCATTGATAAAGGAAAAAGTTCTAAGGAATAGGCTTCAGCGTCAACTAAACTTTCCACACAATACGCAGACCTAAGTCATGAACATAAGAAGAATATAAGAAAATAAGGAAGCTACAAGAGGCCGTGAGACCTAAACGTGGTAGTTCCAGTTGAAGAGAATAGCAAAGCAAAAAAATTCAAAGCTAGTCATGGCTATTAGTGAGCATGTAGTACAGACTGAAGTGGTTGGTGTACTAAAGGCGTGACCTACAAGAGTCCAATACTGATAGAAGTTTTGAAGTGGATAAAGGGATATAATAAAGGAGATGTAGGAAAAGTTCTTACGGCTAATAAACAGGGTAGATAGAACAAGAAGCAACAGATTCAAACTGGAAAAGCGTAATTTAAAAAAAAAATAGGGAAAAACTGATTCACAAATAGTGATAAACTATTGGAAATTTAGAATGGACTAAGTCGTCAGGTAGTTAGTGTGGAGTCAATAGGGAGTTTTTAAAGGAGGCTAGACAATTTCATGGATGGGGATGAAAGGTGGATGTAGGTAGTGTTGAAGTAATCGTCCAGACCATTTCATCATTCTTGATTTAATGCAGTCAAAATAAAGCCATGATCGAGTATATCAACAATATGTTGTCACTTTTTGCATCCAGTCACCCGTTTTTAAATTATCCGCATTCAAAATCTGAAAATTCCCTGAGCTCTCAAAACACAACTGACGACCAGCAGACGACGGACCACGGCTCAGTGACGTCACAGCAGGAAGCCTCCCAGCCCTGCCCTGATACAAATACATGTAAACTCAGAACAAAATATAGCACTTGAAGAATTTTGGGTGTTTCTGATTTTTTTTTTGGCGATATGGCATATACTTGCACCCTTCATGGGTACAGCAAGAAAGCTGTGCCTTTTCAGAGAGCTTAGCACTCTTTTCCGACCTATTTGGCCAGGTTATATGTGTGCAGCACCGGGGAGTGGTGGGTGAGAGGCGCACGGTGTGAAGCACATTGTCTAGCCGCGCGCCTCTCACCCGCCACTCCCCGGCTCTGCACACATATAACCTGGCCAAATAGGTTGGAAATGGGTGCTAAGCTCTCTGGAAAGGCACAGCTTTCTTGCTGTACCCATGAAGGATGCAAGTATATGCCATATCGCAAAAAAAAATATCAGAAGCACCCAAAATTCTTCAAGTACTATATTTTTTGCTGAGTTTACGTTTATTTGTATCAGGGCAGGACTGGGAGGCTTCCTGCCGTGACGTCACCAGCAAGTTTCCCGCCACGGCTGGAATGGGCCTGTTGTTTTTCCCGCCCTTTTTACAAAAGTCATGTTTTTAGGGAAATAAGGTGTGGAAATTAATTTTTTTTTGTGGATTAGGTATTTTGAATGAACATTCAACATAATTATGCAAAGAAAAAATGGGTCTGGACGATTACTTTAAGTAACAGGAACTACCATGTGTAGGTCTCATGGCCCCTTGTAGCTTCCTTATTTTCTTATGTTCTTATTTTATGTTAACACTGCAACAGCTCACCAGATACTGCGTCACGGTCCGGGGCAGTGGCAATGAGCACCACAGACGGGTCCTCACGGCACAGTCTGGCGGCCTCCTCCCTCAGCGCCGCCACCACCCGCGCATCCCCCTCCCCATCACGGTCCTGAGGTTGAGAGATCGTTTAACATAAGAAAATAAGAAAATAAGAACATAAGGAAACCACAAAAGGCTGTGAGACCTACACATGATAGATATTTTCACTCTATGAATCCTGGACTTTTCACTTTTTATTTAACCCCTTGAGACCCAGAACGTAATTTCCATTGTAATATAACTAACATTAGACGATTTTTTGTCAGTAGTAAGTAGTAGTAAGTAGTAAGTAGTAATAATTTATAGATATGACGAGTTTAGTATCCTTGTCGACTAACTAATTTGGTATATTTAGTTACTTTTTGTAATTTTATGGCTAACAACAGATGATTTTATATAGCAAAGGAAAGATCTGGGGGCGAAGGGGTTAATATCTATACCTCACCTACAAATGCAACTGGACTCATGCAATCCCAAAGTATATTTTTCCCTTCCATGCTAATGATCCTTCCTCTCATCATGCGTTTCAAGGATCTTCCTACTTTTCTTCGTTTGCTAAATAAATGCTAGAAAGATAAATTTGCTAAATGCTAATATTTTTCTCTTTTTGGTAATCCTTTTCATTACCTTTATTGCTGTGGTAAATTTAATCAAATTAGTATATTTCTACCACCCTTCAAAAATGTCCATAGAAACCCTACTACTTTTCATCTTATAAAATTGCTCAGGGTAACTTTGTCTAACCCACCTACATCTGGGTTTCAAAGTTTAAGGTTATCTATATTCAGTTGGGAATTATCTAAACTCCACTACATTCATACAGTAGAGCATTCATACCTCCACTACACTCCATTCTACATCCATTCTTGAAAAAAAATGCTTACAAAAATAAAACATCAAATCCTGGCCACAACTTAGCATGAAATATTCCCTGTATATTGTATATTTTTGTATGTTATGACCTTATTGTATAACTTTTTAGGTATAGGCTTTTGAAATAGTTGCATATAAAACGTGTACCTTTAAGCCTTATTGTAATCTTTGTTTAAATAAAAATATATATAAAAAAAACTCCCCCCTACCTTGGCCAGACAGTGGACATCTTGCAGGACCAGGACACAGGGAGCCAGGACAGCTGCACGCACAAACACCTGGTGCAGCCGTGCCTCCGTGGCCCCGCTGGAGTCCCCCTTCAGCTGCCAGCAGTTGACCCACACAGTGCCAATGCCCACAGCAGAGGCAGCCAACTTGACCACCTGCTCACTGCCTTGCCCGGGAGGACTCAGGACTAAGACAGTGACACTCTTGATGTGGTTTGCTGCCTTGTGATCTGGTTCCTCATGAGTGCTGGTGTGTACTTCCTCTCTCTCCCTATTGCTGCTCCTGGGTGTAGATGGAGCACTGCTGATCTTCTTTGGGTTATTGGAAATTACATCCCTCTTTTGGCCTCCCTCTTGTAATAATATTTGCATTATTTTTCTTAACTTTATGTATGTTTTTCTCAACAAAGGAGGAACATCAATGTCTCCCTGGTTGTCGAACTCCTCTGTGTAGGATGGCAAGGAGGAGTGTGTGGTTCCCGCCAGGTAGAGGCTTGTACTGCCTACAGCTACATGAACACAGTGCTTCACCTCGGCTTCAGCCTTTCCTATGACTCGGATCACCTTAACAAAAACATTCCTGGGAGGGAGTATGACATTACTTGGAGTGAATTCATGGGCAAGGTGGCTCGGTATGGGGAGAACCAGTGTGTCACCCTGGGAAACAATTTTAGGAATTCTGAAATAGTCTTTAAGTAATGACTCCAACTCTCCACTGTATTTGTATTGAGCTGAATCTGTGACTTTGACATGTATCTCTGATGCCATGTTTGGAGAGCAGGGAGTTACCATTCCTGAACTCTTGCTGACATCAACCCCTTGCACTTCATTCCATAAAGCAAGAACCTTTTTAACAGCCTCTGAGGGCATTGCCGTATAGCAGTTCACAAAATCCACACTGATGCCCTTGTGTCCGTCTGCACCACTACCATGCAGGTTGTGGTACAGTGTGGGAGACACTAGGCAAAGCTTGTCCTCCACCTCAGGCCAGAGCAGCACCTGGATCCATCTTCCTTTAGCACTTGATAGAGAAAAACGGCACATCTGTTTATCACTGGAATAATTGTGATGGCAAATTATCACTCTTTGCCACTGACCATTCTTCAGGTCTAGGTCTACTGCAGTTTTTTCACTAATAACAGCAACAGCATTGAGGTCCAGTTCACAGTGCAGACCTTGTGGTGCCTTCTGCAGCAAGGCCTGGGCTGACACCCTCTGTACCTTGAGCCTGCAGCTGCCTGGCCTCCCCCTCCCCCGGTGACCAGCATAGCTAAGAGGGTTCAGGAGGTGAGGTTTGACAGCCTTCAGCAAAACACAAGTGTACAGCAACACCTGAAGGCAGGCCAAGACATCACTGGGCTCTGTCATCCTGAATCTGAAAAAAGGACACAATTAGCAAGGATCCAAGTTCATAAAAGGTGAAAATGTTTTTGAGCTTAACCCCTTGAGACCCAGAACGTAATTTCCATTGTAATTTGGCTGCCATTAGACAATTTAAATGAATATAAGCAATATATTATAGATGTGACCTGTTTAGTGTCATTGTCCAGTAACTAATTTGGTATGTTCAGTTACTTTTTGTAATTTTATGGCTCGACAACATACAATTTATTAGAGTAAAGAAAAGATCTGGGTGTGAAGGGGTTAATGTGTCACTTTGAAAGTCTCATGATTAGCAGTTGGTGCACTCAGATCACTGTTGAGAGGGATAGGCTTCAAAATCTCTTGCTGGGTGGAGACAAACCTGACTTGCCTTCCTAGATTTTGTAACCCCTCATCTCCTAGCAGAGAATGGGAGCAAGAGCTGAGAACTGGCAGCCTCCCAACTTGGCAGGACCCAAAAGATGGTAACCCTGCCCCATTGTCTGTGTGTTTGCTCCCCCAATCATTGCCCTCTGTAAAAGTCTATGGTGCTTACGGTCATTTATTCACAATTAAAAAATACAGTATGTTCATATTTTATGTGATTTTGAGCACTTCCTCCTCTGAATACATACCCTCAGTTTCCATGTGGTATTGTCACAAACAGTGTGGTGGATGATTGGAATAGATTCAGTAATGAGGTCGTTAGTGCAGAGACGATAGAGAGCTTTCAAAGAAAAGAAATTCGTGGATGGGGATGAAGGGTGGGTCTAGGTTATGTATGTGTATTACAAGAACTACCACGTGTAGGCCTACCGACCTTTTGTAACTTCATTATTTTCTTTAAAATAATGTCTTGTTAGGGTTACCTTATTCTGAGGTGTCTGAGTCTCAGGTCTCTTCCTCAAATCTGGGGATTGGTGCTGAAGTATCTACAGAAGCAGCAGCTTGGTCTGACTGGGGAGGATACAATAAAGCTGCCTGCTTGAGGAAATTATGGAGCTCCTCCTTCGCTTTACAATGTTTGAGGAACAAGTAACGGCCAAGGCACTGGCGGAAGTAATTGGTCCAAATACCAGGCTGCTTTGCCCACTCCTTTATATCTCTCCACAACTGCTCAATGTTCAGCGTGTGCACCTCTTGGTCCTCACAATGCACAGGGTTTACAGGGTGGTTGTTGACCTTAGGCGTGTACCCCTCAACACTGAGATCATGACTGGACGCCCACCCGTCACTCACAATCACCGATCCAGGCGTGATATGTTTTTTGATGACGGGTTTTAGAGTCTGTGCGTTGTGCTTCTGGCTCAGAGGTTCAACCAAGGGCATGACAAAGAACTTCTTGGACAGCCTCTCTATGCCTCCAAACAGCCAGGTGTGGGCCAGCCTTTGGCCATCCTCGTGCTTCCTGCGTACCACCAAAGTCACGCCAATTTCCACAACACCATTTCCGCCTATTGCTGGCTGATTGCTCAACCAAAACTCAGTAACCTCACAGCATAAATTTCGCCAGTCCTTGGAATTCGAAGGTAAGTTTAGACTTTCAAAGGCACTCAAATGACACCACTGACTCTGCAGCCACAAATTGATGGCACACAAAATCTGCAGGTATATTTTGGTTTCTCAGCATCCTCTTCATTTTTTGACAGATAGACACAATTTTTTTTCTGATAGATTTTGATGTGTTCTTTATCGCAGTGGCTGAAGATATGGACTTCTATCTTTAAGCACCCCAGCTAAAGATACGGAAGCTATGATTGTCTAGAAATATGGCACCAGTAACAAATAAAGAAACCGGATGACTCATTTGACTTGATTATGTGTGAAGCTGAGGCAGATGAGGCTCAGGTGGTTTGGTCAAGTAAAAAGAAGGGATGAAAAGAGTTGTGTAAAAAGGACAGGAAATAGAGTTGGAAGGCCATCAGCCACGAGGAAGACCCAAGAAAGAGGGTTATGGTGTGTAATGACCAGTCGAATAACCATTTAATAGGGTTGGAAACAGTAGAAAGTCACATTTTAGAGAAGCACCTCTGGACAAATAGATAAAAATTCTTCATAGAAATTCCACATCTACATTAAAACAAGATATGTAATTTCATTTGCATTTCTATCTCTAGCCGTGGCGTGTATAAGTATGGACCGGTATCTCTTGCCACAGCATTCTTAATATTATGATGATGATTTTTCAACAAATTCACTTTTCTCTCTTTTTAAGGGAGGCCCAACCCTAAACAGAGAAATGGCATCAGATTAATTAAAAAATACATCAAATCAATATAGTATTTATGCCTTGCTTGTTTAAGGTATGGGATCCCTTGGGGGGGGGGAGAGAGAGAGAGAGAGAGAGAGAGAGAGAGAGAGAGAGAGAGAGGAGAGAGAGAGGAGAAGGAAGAGAGAGAGAGAGAGAGAGAGAGAGAGAGAGAGAGAGAGAGAGAGAGAGAGAGAGAGAGAGAGAGAGAGAGAGAGAGAGAGAGAGAGAGAGAGAGAGAGAGAGAGAGAGATTATGCCAAAAAAAAGTATCAGATAATAAAAGACACCTGAGCTAGAAATATGTGTCCTTGTTCATAGATGCCGCAGCGATGATAAGCGGCAATATTCTGGTTGGGCAAATATGCAGTTTTGGACAATACATTGGATCCCCGAATATTGCGGCTTTGAGGTTACCAGATTCACATATTCACGGATTGTTTTGGAAATTAATCAAAAGAATTCACTGGAGGACATTTACTCAAGTTTTAGCTGCAGAAGTTGCTCCAAGTGGTTGCTAGTGTACTGCATTTGCCTTCATGTCTTGTTACTCTGTATCCAAATGCTAACAAGGACAATTCACTTGCTCTTCGATGAAAAGATAAAATATCATGATACTAAATAAGGTTTGGATGATAATATACTAATAAAGATACGTACTACCATTGACGCGAGATTACAGCAAATTCACCTAAATTCCTACTTATAAGCCACTAGCCGCAAAGCCGCCCTCCGGGCGGACTTTTTGGCTAGCTCCTGCGGAGGGCTATCGGTGGGCCTTCGGCCCACCAAACACAGACTCTCCAGATAGCCCCTTCTAACTTTCCTGAAATCATGGATGTAGAAATGTATGTATTAACGCCAACCCATTCACATCACCCCCAACCCATTCACTCCACCCATTACCCATCACCCCCCACCCATTCACTCACCCATTACCCATCACCCCCACCCATTCACTCACCCATTACCCATCACCATACCCCATTCATCACCATTACCCATCACCCCCATCTATTCCACCTCACCCCCACCCATTCACTCACCATCACCCCACCCATTCACTCACCCATTACCCATCACCCTACATCAAGGTTTCCTCAATTCTCGCAACCCACTTTTTTTCACAATTATCGCTAATAGGCTGCTAAAAAAAATAAAGAAAAAAAGTGATCGGATCATCTCATAAGTGGGCTTAAAACCTTCCCCTGGTCAACCTGGTTCCAAAAATGTGGTATATGGTGGGATTCCGCCACGGGGGGCGGAACCTATACCAACACACACACACACACACACACACTTTCGCTTACATTATTATAGATGAACACTAGCTATTACTTACATCTCTTAATTCCTGCTGTCATAATCTTACTTCCTTGAACCTAACCTAAAACAAAGATCAACGTAACCTAAGCAAACTTAGAGATATCCGAAATTAAATCTAACCAAGCCATACCGCAGTAGAGCCAATAAGTGTTAAATTTTGGGGTAAAACTGTAGTTTAGTACAATACTCCCTATTGACCAATACTCTCCTGACATAACCCCCAGACACCCCTGCTAGTTCATTAACCTAACCTGGGCATTGATTAAGTAAACTAACCTCGCTGGGGCATTCTCGCCACCCCCCACTGTTATTTATAATTTCGGCTGTTGTAGGAGTTAAGAAATACTGCAAATGGTCAGATCTACAAGTTTAGAATGGTTATGTAATGCGAGAAAATGGGTTAATCCTGTGACTCATGATTGACGAAGAGTTTACGTTGAGTGGTGAGAGTAAAGTAATATATAAATGTCTAGTAATTAAATGCTCGCAATTTTCCTTCACTCCTCAGTTCTTAATCAATAGATATAGGTGCCGACAATATCTTGTGCCCGCGGTCGCTAGTGACGTCACGGCAAGAAGGGAAGGAAGGAAGAAGGTAGCCATATTTTCTCTCTCTCACCAAGCCTTGCCGGGACAACACGTGTAGGGAGTTGTGTCTTACAACCCTTTTCAAAGGTATGTGTGGGGCGGTGTATTTATAAGGATGTATAGGGGATTGATTATTTATGTGTTGGAACTTAAATATTCATTGATTTACGTGTTTCCAAGGGTTTTGGAGCGGAGTGAGCTGAGTGACCATGAGGGGACCCACGTGTGAGCTGATGGTGTGTGTGAGCTGAGCTGAGCTGAGCTGAGTGGATGACCGTGGACACACCAGTGTATACAGCTGAGGCCATGATTCATCGCGAGTGTGTGTGTGTATAGGTACTTTACCCAGTGACAGTGGGGTAAAGGAATTCTTGGGTTTTTGTTAAACACGAGTGAGAGTCGCATCGTGTCGGGGATTATATTGTGCAGGGATTTATTTTTGTGAAACCTTAGGTTAAGTGGGGATGTGAATACTGGCCCATCAGTATGTGATAATATACAGAAACCCTGTTAACGAGTCGTTTATTAAGTCCCAGTAATACTCACATATTCTCTTAAATCTTAATTTTTTTCCCCACTTATTGTGGGGGTAGCCAGTCAGAACGTCCACGGGTCAAAACGTCCATGGTTCAGAATGACCATAACGTCCACGTGTCATAATGTCCACAGGGTTAGGTTAGTTTAGTTTAGGTTAGGTTAGGTTAGGTTAGGTTAGGTTAGGTTAGGTTAGGTTAGAAGGATATGAATGGACGTTCTCACCCGTGGACGTTATGGTAGACCCCGTGGGCGTTTTGTACAGTGGACGTTCTGACCGGCAACCATTGTGGGTGGTGGCAGCGTAATCGCCAGGTTGGTGGAGCCCTTCGAGTTAACATCAAGCTATAAGGGAGGGCGCTACAGTGGACGCAGTTGATTCGGGCCGCAAGTTGAATCAGGCCGCCTATATAAATGCGTGTGGTCGCCAGCCTCTCTCACTTCCGAACAGTGATGTATACGTATAGGTGGGGGGGGGGGGCACGGCCTCGTTTGGCCATTGAATATCAAATTAGTGCAATATATCCCTCCTGAGGCCTCAAAATGCCTTGTGTGAAAAAACTTTGGTGGACGAAACTATTTTTTCTGGTGATGTTTTCATGTGGCGCGTATATATATATATATATATATATAAAATATATATATATATATATATATATATATATATATATATATTATATATATATAATATATATATATATATATATATATATATTGTCTTGTATTCATATAAACAAACATATTGATTTAGTTTCACACAAGTTTATTTCATTTAATTGAACAAATACATATATAGCCTACGTCTTATCCGTACGTCTTATACAGTTATCATCTGTTAAGCCCGGTTCAGACTTCACGCATTTGCTACGTGCGTCTTTAATATTGTCTTCCAGAATCACTGATAATAAATATATTTTAAATCAGACCTTGGAAACAACATTATTTTGATATTGCAAAACTTAGTTTCGTATAATGTTCTATAAATTGTGGCACCACCGCTCACGCAGCGCGCCAAAAGAATGGGCCCCAGACATAACTACGTCACGGTTTGTTTACATCGGTGCATTGTGGGGATAAGGCGGGGTCGCCGCGGGTGGACCTACGAAAGGAAAACTACGGCGATGGAGGAATTTAGAGTTATTTTGCGCGAAATTGATATTCCAGGTGCTGTATTACTGTGCTCTGTTCGCGCTGACAACACTATAGAGAAGACCTGAGGTAATGGCTGATGTGCAGAGGCTTCTAAACCAAGAAAACAGAGTCATAACAGAGCCTCGTCAAAAGGTAAGCAGCTGGTAGGTACGTAATGTGTCCCTACTACTTGCTTACTTCTTAATGAGACTCTGCTGACTGTTTTCCTGGTTTAGAAGCCTCTGCACATCAACCATCACCTCAGGTCTTCTCTATGTTGTCAGCAAGCACGGAAATATAGCACTTGGAATATCAATTTCGCCCAAAACAACTCTAAATTTTTTTCATCGTCGTAGTCTTCTCTTTGTAGTTTGTATACATATTCATGGTTATGATAGTATTAAAATACCTTATTAATTGAGTTCCTTTTGTTGTCTTTTCTCATAATAAGTAGGGTATTATTCTAGTGTTTGCCCATACTCCCCCTCTCCCACAAAACAAGCTTGGGGACCTGGGGGAATGCGGGATTTTTAGCTGGGGTACAAAATATGCGTGGTAAAAGCCATGACAGGACAGACAGGTTGTTGTTACTGGTCTTGATCTTGATCTTGATCTTGATTTGGGAGTCACCCAGCAGATGCTGTCAGTGAAGCCTTTGGTCCGGCGTTCTCCCACACACGTAATCTGTTGGGAGAGAAGCAAAAGGGGGAAGCAATGTGTTGCTGGAAATTGGGGGTCCCTGGTATGGGGGTTTTATGACTGGTCAACGTTACTTGAATGATATTATTTGGGGATGACTTGATAAATGATTACAACTTGAATGGAGAATTTAGCTTAGTCTTCTGACTTCACTATATGATTATAGTATGACCACGTCTCACTACGGAGAGTACTGAACAAGGGGGATATACTTAAGGGGAAAGGATAATAAGGTTTAGGTTATGGGATTTGCTGCCACCAGCCCTGACGAGTATTTCACTATGATTACTCCCGGGGCACGTTAGGTTAATATTAATATTAGATTGATCTTGGTAGTCGTGAATGGTACGTGGAATTATATCGAGTAAGGCTGAACTCTCTTGGAAGTGTGGGGAATTATTGTCCTAACACAGAATAATCACCTGGGTTTTTATAATAACACAAGAACTATATTTGCAAAGGATATCCTATTTATTCATAGTGACATAGTAAGTCTCTTGCTTGAGATCATATCCAACATATAAGGGTTAACACTGCACCGAGAAAACTACTCGGAAATAAGAAAAGGAACTACACACCCTGACCTAGGAATTTTTTCTAAGTTATGAGATAAAGCTCTTATGAGCATAAATCTCCTTCACTAGAATTACTATTCAGGGAATTGCCCTACACTAGGTAACATACCACTTAATATTTATAAATCACACATGGAAGATAGGTATCTAGTAGAGAAAGAAAATAGCGAGACAGTGTTATATGTGTTACAGTAAGACCATGTTGCCGTTTGAGGAGGTTTCGCGCCAACCTTGAAGAGCGTAGGGAGAACAATCACTTCGTTAATATCACTTATAAGGATGGGCGGAACATCTATGCCTTAGTGACACTGAACTGTACCTATATATTTATATAGAAATATATAGATGTAATATACTAAGGGAGAAAAACCACCGGAGCCCGGGGCAGATGTCTTACCTTGAAGAGCGTAGGGAGAACAATGACTCGTGCCCTGCGGGCTTTCCGCACCAAAGAAAGAACTTGTTTGGAAAGTCTCACCGTGACCTTAAATGAACAACTTATAATCCCGAACCAACTATTTAAGTAATGAAAACTCGCGTATCCCCCGAAGAGGCCGTCCCTAATACAAACTGGCTACTTTGATGTAAGAGAATTTAATGTCTTTAATCTAATATCCACGAAGGATGGTTTTATATGTAATGTCGACAATCCGAACACCTATTTCAGAGTGAAGTGGTATTGGAGTCTTGCTTAGATTTTTGGTGGGCTTTCATTTTAGCGGGGATCCTTACTACAACGCCCCTATATGACCCTAACCGATAACGATAGGGATTATTTTGAAAGACGTTAAGACTCTGGGGGAGTTTCTTGGTCTGACCAGATAACTGGGGAAAGATAAAAAGATCTGACATCATTAGTTATCACTGATCGCAGAATAATTATCCCACGAATTTGACTCGCATACGGCATGTGAGGGAGAGAGGGAGTGAAAGAAAGAAGGAGAAAAATGGCGAAAAAAAGAAAGAAGAATAAAACAAAATGGTGGTTTCGGAAGAGGTGATGACTCACCCGTGAAACAAAGAGAAAAAATTAACTACTGACAAGACATAGCTCGGGAATTTTATAATAATAATTGTTCCTACTTCCTCTCGAATAATGGGCATTACAGCAAAACTAGGGATTTCTTTTTCCCCTCCTTCCTCTCTCTGCATCACATTCATACGGGGTCCCCCATCACTGAGGGGCCCCCTGCCTCTCATGCTCTCTCCTACGTGCTCTCCAAGAGTTCTCCAAGAATTCTTTTACACTCTCAATCACACGACTGTCACTCCTCCACTCAGCACACAACCCCAGCAGGTACTCCATCTCCACTCTCCTGTCTCTCATCTCTCGCCATTCTTCCACTCCGACCTCTCCTACCACTACCTCCAACATCTGTGTTCTAGCATACTCATACCATTCACATTCCAGCATCAAGTGCTCCACGGTTTCATCCACTCCTGTCACACACATCTCACACACCTTGCTGCCATCATTCTTCCATCTGTAGGGTGGGGTGGGGTCACACCGAACGGGGGATCACCGTACGAAGGCTACAACGCGAAAATTAATTCAAATTTCGCGCCACCATGCCACCACGGATGCAGCGCCACCCTCAGTGAACTACATGCGAGCAACAGGGTAGACTTCATGACTAAAGCCCCGTCCACACTACCACTCACCACCGTCGGCGCTTGCCGTCGAACAGTGTTCGTCACTCAAAAGTGGCTGTGTGGACAGGATGCCGACGAGCAAAACTTTCAACCGTCGGCAGCGACCGCACAACATTCACGAGGCAGCGGGGTTTAATATTGGGGCGGGCTATGCCCCCGTCATCACGGGTCAGCGCCAAACACAGCTACAACGCTTATCGGCTAGTTTAGTCAATATTCTATATATTTTTGCATGCTATGGACCGTTATAACCACAGAACCAAGAAAAGTCAGGCCTGATTAACGGAGTATGTGATCATAAAAATAAATGGGAGAAATGGTCGGGAACATTGCAGCGAGTTTGAAGACACAAAAAAGGAGGAAGAAAAATGTTTATACACTATTCTTTGCTGATATTTTTAGACTACACCAAAACGGTTTTCGTCATAATTTTCTTGATATGAATATGCAGAAGATGTGTCTGAGCCCATGGAGATAGAGTTTGGGTCAGTTTTTCTAAAAACCTCTTGTGGCTTTATTTCTTATACTCGACGTGAGACAGAGTACACGATATGCAGAAAACATGTACTCTCACTTTAGAACTATCAGGCAAGCGCGAGAAGGACCGCTCCGAACAAAACCGTCAGTGTGGGACACAACCCTGTGCTGGCAACACGGCGCTTCCCGTCCGGCAAGCACAGACGCAAGCACCGACGGTGGTGAGTGGTAGTGGTGGACGGGGCTTAAGAGGATAGGTGGGGTGGGGGTCACACACGAGGCTTGAGTTGAGATCAAGTCAAAAATTTATATACAAAAAACCTTAAAGACCCTATTATCGGAGTTTTAAGTTTCATGAGGTAAATAGGTGGGCCATATTGTGACAAGTGTGTTTTCGGTCACACAGTGTGCTCTCTTCAGTGTAAAAAATGGAGATTTTTTAGACATTTTTTCCACTAATAGACGGTGTGTCCCCCTAACGGTTGTCCAAACCACAACCTACATAACGACTATTTATACCTCCAGCGACGTTCGTCATGGCTCTGAAGAGTAGGTCCCCAATCCATACGCCACCATCCATTCGAAAACCTTTCAATATCCGGGGCTGGTCCTGCTCCCGTAACCATTCCAGTGGTGATTTCTCACTCACACTATCCCCGTATAGCATTCTTCTTCCCTTTCTCCCTTTTTCCACTCTCATATTGATTTCCTGTTGCATACAGCCAATACTCCCATGTATCTATCACATCCGCGATCACACAACAGACATTTGCCCCAATGATTTCCTTCCAAACATCCTCGTGCCCATCTTTCCACTTTACTGAGTCATTTTCACATCACTCCACGATACATATCTCCAAGTCCCAACCTTGCTGCACCATTTGCGTCATCCATTCTAAGATCGTATGCAGTCTAGCTCATGTTACCTCCACAGATAGAGCCTGACCTTTTGCTATCCTCACTCTACGTCTGAACGTGAATTCCAATCAATGTCTGCCTCAATCGCTTTCCACTGACCACATACATATTGGTCCTATGCTAATTCTGCCTGACATTTTTTCGTGTCTGTTACTTTCCACAATCTGATCCAATATCCCTCCTCATAGGACCGACACACACCATTGTTTCCAGCGCCATTACATAAATGCTAGGGCAACTTGCCAGCACCCGTCCATAGTCTCTCACCACTTCATACATTGTGGCCCGACATCTCTGCCACACTGCCTAGCCTTCAACCCACTGGTTGGCTCTAGATGTATGTTACGCTCATAGTTTAGTTTTCACACAGCTTTATCATCCAACCAAATACCACAGATACTTGTACTCTTCTCAGTCTCTTTATTTCAATTCCCACACACCATCCAAATCCTGTATCATAAATCACGAGTCATGTGTCCCCATTCACCACCAACAATTGACTCTATCTGCCTACTGAGCCTAAACAGATGGAAGTCCCTTCCAACTCAGTCACAGCATTACAGCGATCTCTCGAGCTCATTGTGGTTTTCACTAAGGACTCACCACATCAATATGCATACATCAGTACACTCAACACTCCTTCATCGCAATTTTCACACCCAGACCTGTACGCTTCAACTCTCACAGCCCATTTCCTCCCAAACTATAATCCAAAAAAAGTAGAGAGAAAGGACACAGCCCGGTCTTACTCCTCTCCTTACGCATCCTTACTGACCCATCCAGTCTCGAGGTCATCCCATACTGAACATTGGCACTGTGTTGTTCGCATACATCAACTGCTTCTTATTTGTAACAACTTATCTCCCACTCATGCCAATCGTCTCCCAAATACTCTGTACATAGACAGTTCTCCTATCCACATCTGTTCATAAGATGTTCTCAATATCTCTGAAAGGCTGCGAGCATAGTTCTTTCCTTCCATCCTTATCTATGTTCCTCTCCAATCACACCTTCATTTCACTAAAAACATATTAGTCCTAACCTCATCCTGTCTATTTTCTGAATCCATTTTGCTCTTCACCCATCACCTTATTTCTTTCCACCAACTCTCACCTAGGCTTTCATTCAGTAGGGTGGAAGTGGGGGGACACCGCTACTAGTAGGTGGCGAAAATATTCATAAAAAATCCATTTTTACCTGAGAGAGAGGCACACTGTGCAGAACAAAACTTCACAATATGGACCCACCTATGGTTTACCCTCAAAGAATTTACATCCGTTAGAATACTTAACTCAGAAAATAGCAAGGGTCATTTAAGGTTTTCCTATGAAAATTGTTTTGACGTGATCCCCCAGTTCACGGTGTGAACCCACCCACCTAACCTCTAGTCATAAGTAGAACCCTGTTGCTCGCAGGTAGTTTCACTGAGGGTGGCGCTTGCATCGTGTGGTGGCATGGTGGCGCGACGAAATTTTGAATTAATTGTATCGCGTAGTTATAGCCTTCGTACGATGATCCACCGTTCGGTGTGACCCCCACCCACCCTACCACGAGACAAGAAAATATTCACATACCGTGTCACGATACCGCTATTGGCCCCTGTAATTTTATAATCTCCTTCCTACTCTGTGTCTCTCCCACTATGTATGAGGTCACTCTACTGCTCATCCAGGCACCAGGACCCTTTGCTTCTCCATTATATGTCCAAACAAATATGCATTCCATCAATTACGCCTCACCTCCCTCTCTATACAATTCATAGGGATACATCATATTCCAGGGGCCTTTCCATTTCAGTTTCATACTATACCCTTTCAATCTCATCCATTCTAATTTCTTCATCCATCATTTTCCACTCTATTTCCTCCCTAAGGTGTGCACGTGCCCTACTGTCACTATCAGAGCCTCATTCCACACCGCAAATATCTTCCAGAAAGTCTTATACAGCTCTGGCCATTTCCTCTTTTTGCCCCTTAGTGACCTGCCCACTTCTACACTAGTTCTTACTACATTTCCTCGTGATGATTACTCTCTTCTCCTATCAAGAACTCCTATAAACTATGGTATATAGACCTCCTTCTTCACCTTGATTCCAAAGTTCTCCTGATCAATTTTCTTCCTCATTCACTACTTGCCTTCCTCACCAAGCACATTTCCCTCCTTTTGCTTACTCTTATACTCTTACCATGCCCCCTTAATACTCTAGTCCTTCAGCTTCACTGTTTGACCTATTCTTCTCAGATCCTACACTTCCTATTTGACTGTTCCTTCTTTCCTGCCTTGTACGGATCGTCTTGTTTTCTCTTTCGTTCCACCTAACTGCTTGTTCATGGCTGCCATTGCTCTGATACTTGTTCGTGCCTATGCTCTCTTCTTGACCACTTTGTTAAGCTTCATTACACAATCCTCATCATCTCATCCAAACCTCTATGCAAGCCCTCAAACCATTCTCTCCCCCAGCTTCCAGGTCCTCATGACTTCACCACTTCTCTATGAAATCAATCCAGTCTGCATCTATAAGTTCCAACGTCCATTGCTATCCTCTTACACGTTCACTCTTTTTTCTTCAAACACTCTACTCCATTACTCATGACGTATGATGGTCACTATCGCTACGTTCGAATGTCTCTTCCTCATCACCCACATACTCTCACCGTCTCTAGCACACGTTCCGGTGCACTAAAATAAAGTCAAGTGGCAGTATATCATTTCCTTCCACTCAGGGTATCAGCGCTTCCTTCAGCCAGGGTCACATTCAAAAATTTCTAATTCATTCTCCTCTGCAAAGTCAAGCAGCTATTGGCCATTTTCATTTACTTCCTCTCATAACACCCGAATACTGAACCATTCATGTCTCCCATCGACAACACATTTCACTTCTGTTCTGTTCTACAAACCTTTGCACATTCCTATATTTCCTTTCTCTCGGATCTCGCATCCTCGTTCCTTCCACTGTCATTGTAAACAACACTATCACCAAGACAGTTCCGTCCTATCGCCCTTATATCCAGACGCTACGCCATGAGATTCCTCAACCCATTTCACACCCTCCTACATTAGCGCTATACCATTCTATACCCTGCTTCCTGCCTCACAAGTACTCCCCACTCCGCCACCCTTTTTCTGATGTACGTTAACTGCCTGCCGATCATACTGTAAGTCTCAGGATCTAAGTTCAATCTCTTCTCATGGTGTTTCTGTCACTGACAACAAGTCAATGTTCTCAATCATTCATTTCTTCTGGCTGAGGTCTTCATTTTTCAAACATTCCATCCTACTAACATTCACACAGCCAACTACACATTCCCGTTTGTTGTCAACAGGCACTAATCGCATTTGTCACCCTTTCTTTTGTTCCTAGTCAACTGGCAGAGTCTCTCCAGTCGCGGTATACACTCAGGCATCTCCGCACATCCGCCTCTCTTCCTTGCCAGTAGTTTAGTGCCACTTGTCTCCCTCAAAGACCTCCTGTGGAGGATGTGCACCGGTCAGGTCTATTTGAAGATACTCCATATGTCCCCAGGGGCCAGATGCTGGAGTGAGCTAGGGCGCCCATCATAGGGCCGCCCTGTGTAAGGCGGAAACGCCCTCCCACCGCAAGTGCTCAGGCGAGATGCTGCCTTAGGGGCACCGTAAAGGCGCTTGAAAACTAAAAGGCAGATGGTCAGACCCTGAAAGTAGTAGGCTGCTGTGTGCCTTTTGACAGACATTCATCACTTTCTGTTTTATATAGAAGCAAATACAGCCTATGTTTCAGGTTCCTACAACGTAACAATTGGTGTTTACATAGTTAATATAGTGTTGCAAGGTGTGTACTGAATTGATCGGGAAAGAGCTAAGCGCATATAGGTGTTTTATATGGATATGGTGATAAGAAATGTTGTGTTGTTGTGTTGGTTAGGGGCGGGCGGCGGGCGGCGGGCGGCAGTGTGCTCGCCCGCACTATAAGTGTACTATTACACCCCCGGTATTATCATACTACAGATGATATTTAGGACAGCTGAATTCATAAATCATCTTCACGAGACATAGTTGCATATCAATGAATGCATTAAAAAATGAGTAAACTGATAACCCTATATAAGATAATGAGGAGCAAAATGAAATCGTGTATATAAACTTTTTTTTTTCACCTTTTTTATTCATCTTCTCCTTATTCAGGAATGTTGTTGCATTAAAATTGCACTCACGTCCCGGAATCGGCACACCTAACGATTCATCATGGTGTATGGCACGCTCCTAATGCAAAAAATATAAGTGGTCAAAACCTGCGTTGAACGTCAAACTTGTGAGGGAAACAGCTTTTGGCGGGGGAGAGCGGTGTGTCCTTGCCATAAGTGCTTGGTTAGGGAGGGAGGGACAGCATTCCTTGCTTCAGCAGAGACGTGTTCAAGCCTTGTGATTGGTCGAAGCTGCCTAAGCAGCGCTCAGATAGGCAACGTGATTGGCTAGTAGGATTCTCGGACCACGCCACGCCATAGGCTTTGGAGGTGTAAGGCAGTGCAAAAGCGCCTGAACTTTCGACTGTACATGGGCTTTAGTCGGTGCCTTAGCCGGGCCGTTACAAAATCGCCTGAAGACGGGTAAGGCGCTCTTTTCGCCTTACCTCTATGGCACTTCTCAGCATCTCCCCCCTGGATCCTTACTGCACTCTGCTTTCATTCTTACAGCCTCCTCTTGGAGTCGCTTGTTTGTGTCGCGTCTCATTTCCTCATACCCTGCATTTTCCCGAGGTCGCCTCATGATTCCCACCACAGCCACTCGTACTTTCTTCCTGTCCTTCTTTATATCCTTAAGGCACTCCATCACCTTGCCCACCGTCTGCTCGGGGCCTAATCTCCTAAGGCTGTTCCCCCCTCCCTGCATTATCACCTACAGGAATCGATTCCTGTACATCGATGATGCCACGTGATCTTGATCTTGAAAGCAGAGTTACCCAATGAAAAAAAACCATTATCAAAAATATTGCAAGACGATTTTTGAATACATAACCATAAACACAAGATTAATAACAAGTATTGAGGAAAAGGAACAGAAGCTTCAGAAAAGGCTCATCCCGCACTCCCTATGTGGCTATCAGCTGGGACCTGTCTATCTGCTATAGGCTTGGAGGAAACATGTCATGAACCATTCTACCTCCATGGCTATAGGTGTCTTGCACGTGACGTCACAGCCCTTGTTGTGGCTGCGACAGGCGCGGGAAATGCTAGCTGGAGCCTGGAGGACCAACAAACTCCACTTGCCGCCAGTGTTTGCCAGCTTATGGTAATTTTCCCCTACCAAATATATGTTTATCAGTATAAAAGATATACTGTTATCTTCGGAAATGTTTGTTCTATAATATTATCAAATAAAAAACCGTAAAACACACTAAAGAATGGCCGTTATGAGACTCAAGAAATATGCATGAACTTAATACTCCCCATAGTCCATGAGCCAGGCCAGATATCGGTACCACCTGGGGTGACTAAACACGAATGGTACTAAAATGTTTATAGAGTGACTGTAAATACATTAAGATATGATAGCCTTCCCGCACTGGTAGCTTAGTCTGATTTTTTGATGCAATGGGGGTGCTACCCATAAAAAAAGATTTTCAGCGTGACGCTCGGGGTTTTCCTCATTTTCTTTAAAATCAATCACACGATCGTTGCGAAACTTTGGACACCTATGTAAAATTTGATTCTCTACCAGAGTTGTTCCTAGGTATTTTTCAAATTTCTTCATATTTTGGGATTTACCCTAAAAAAAATTAATTTTGGGTATTTTCCCATAAATCTGGAATAAATCCCTAAATATGGGAGAAATTAAAAAATATATTATAACAACTCTTGTAGCTAATTTGATTCTCTACAAGAGTTATTCCGATGTATATTTCAAGTTTCCCCATATTTAGGGGTTTATTTCATATTGGTGATTTTTTGTGATATTTTGGGATAATTTATTATTGGAAGGAGCAACATATGTAGAAGGGTTTCCATGTAAATGTTTTTGTTTGTTTGTTCATGTAATGTTTAATGGTGATATTTTTTTTGCAGGTGTGTGCTGACTGTCTGAGGGCATGATGAAACCATCAGCGAGGAAGAGAGCACGGATCGACTGTATCATCCACTGCTCTGATGATGACAGCGATGCTCTGGGTGTCACCACAGGATTTGGACTCCTGGAACACATTGCTCAGGGCTGCAGAGATCAGGCAGCATGATCCAGTCCTGGAAGCAGTCAAGGGCCTTGAAGAAGGAGGAATACCACACTACATTATCACCGTAAATGTCGTAGTCTCTTTACAATGAAGAAGTCACTGGATTCTATCCTTCCCAAGGGTGTCAAGATAGAATCAGCAAGCGTCGACCCCAGGAGGAGGGCATAAGGGATGCCCCTAGTACTAGCAGGGTGTATGCCAAAGTATGTCTCTTCTGCGAGAAGTCAAGAAAGTACATGAAAGCAGCAAAGAAAAGGGAGCCACTCATCCAGTGTGTTAAAGCTACGACAGATGAAAGATCCGCAGAGCAGCACCAAGGAAACTAACCAGAAAACCCTTTTGGTTTACTTAGCAAACCCTTTGTTTGCTGCAGGGGGTCACTACCACAAGTCGTGCTACAAACTCTTCACAAAAGATGATTCCCCAGCGGCCGCCAGGTCTGGTGCGGGTTTGAAATCAGGAAAAAAGCGAGGGAGCACGCTACAAAGAGGCTGAGATACAAGCCCTCGAGGAACTCTCTTGTATATAAGGACTGAATTATTCCCCAACCCAGAGGTACTCCCTATGATAAACCTCACATCTAGGCTTGAGAGATCCATGTGTCCCGTGGTATTATCCAACTAAAAACCAGCGACAAAGAAACATGTTCGCCGAAAGATGAAACCGATTTTTGGGGAATCACTACGCTTTGTCCCAGATGAGAAAGGAAAGCTTCTAATCTATCCACGCAGCCTCTCAAGGGACGACCTTGCCCGACAAGCACACAAAAGGGACAAAAGATCTGCAAGAAGCAAGAGCAGCTAACTCTGAAGATACTAACCTAACCCAAAAGCAGGAATGCAGCTGAGGAATGAGATCAATAAGAAAGATGTGAGTCAGCCAGGGCCTCCCGATACAGATCAGAATGTTATTCCTGCAGCAGTCACTAAATTCCTGCACACCCTGCTGACAGGAGAGTGTGAGTGTCAAACTCCCTCTGAAAGAGTTTAAACGTCTTGCCACATCCTTCGGCAGTGACTGGTCTTTTGCTGTTACCAGTGGCAAACAAAGCCACCCAAGCACGTACTGCTGTCCAATGCTGTAAAGTGTTTGACAGGAAACACAGAACTGATCCGAACTCTGAATGTCCTTGGCCACTGTGTGTCCTACTCAATGTTTGAGGAGATCGATACAGCCCTTTGTATCCAGAAGCTGGAATGTTCCAAAGGATGACATTCCACTGCCAGCAAACATCTACCCTGGTGTGTTCACAACCCTGGCCTGGGATAACATCGACCGACATGAAGAGACACTAAGTGGAGCAGGTACTTCTCACAGAGTCAAGGCATTGCTGTCCAGTTCCAGGTTGCACCCTCTGTGCCAGAGAAGGTCCTGCAGAGATTACCAAGTCCAAGATAAGAAGCATCACCTGACCGCATCAATTCTGCCAATATACAATTTTGGGGCGGCGGGCAGGGCCACCCAGGATTGAGACTGCGTATGTCGACACTACCAAAGAGGTCCAGGATTCAAAGACCAAGAACCATATCTGGTTTTCTTACTCGAATGTCAGACCATGAGAAACCAGTCCATCAGCAGTTGGACGGGGTTCAACATCAAAATCCGCAGAGACATTGCAGTGGTCCAGGACACTGTAAGCTACCTGCCCCTATCAATGCTCCCGAAACAGAAATGTCCACCGTTAATGAAGTTTGGAGCAAACGCATGCCATCATGCATTCCTTACAGCTTAACAAGATTGTTGTGCGTGTTTGATCAAGCACTCTATGCCAAAGCTGGCCGAGGTTCTCTGGAAACAAGAAGTTCAAGAACATTATCATCAGGATGGGTGTCTTCCACACAATCTGCAATCTCCTTCCACCATAGGGAAAGAGGTTTCAGGAGCAGGTCTTAGAGATCTGTGTGGGGAAATCAGGTGTCATCGCAGAAGATCAGTGTCAGGGTGATGGACGGCTGGAGGTACAACAGAGCAGTGAGACTGCACAAGCTCGTGTATGAAGCACTGATGAGGCTTGCATGGAAAGGTTTCCTTCCATGGCTAGAAGAAAACCATTCAAGGGACATACACCATCTGGATGGAACACTGAAGAACATAAACAGCTTCCCACAGCAATGTGTCTCGGGGAAACCCTTTCAAGAGCTGATGGAGAGTGAATCATGCACACATATCCTAAAGCTCTTCCAAGTTTATCTTGAGACCCTAAGAGATGAACACAACCTCTCAGCATTCCGGATTTTCATACCTGGACATGGTTGAGATCATGCTGGACCTGGTTCGAGCCTCCCGAGAAGGCAACCTGGATGCTTCACCTAGGAGCAAACCGACAGATGATACCGTGGTGTTTTGGGCCCATGACAAGGTGAACTATGCCGATTCCTGACCTACTACTATGCCATGATGTCTCGACTGCCCATTGAACACCCAGAGGTCCATGAACACTTCATGCAAGGTGGCTTTTCGGTCCAGATCGGTAGCAAGAACCCTTTGGACGGATTCCTGTGGACCAGACCACGAAGAGACGATCAACAAAGACACCCCGACCCAGGGGGCACAAAAGGCCTTTAGCCTGAAGGTGGAGCTGTCGCCAGGTACTACCTGACATCGGAGTATCGCACAGATACTTGAGGCAGCTCAGGGCCATGGTAGTAGGCCAAAAGTTACTGACTTCAGCCACCCAGACCTACAGATGCCCAGGATTAGAAGAGATGAGGCCGATGTCCAATCTTTAGTTCAACTGATGGAGACCAGCTGGTTGAAACCCCTTCAACGCAGAGCAAGGAGATCTTGTCAGTTTGTCAACTGCGACTACAGCACCACCAGAAGTTGCCAAAGACCTTCTAGGGGCCTACAGAATAGGAGAGGATGCATATCAAGCCTTCAAGGAAGAGCGCCTGGAGACCGATACGCCAACTATACAGTTTCATGACACGATGACGAAGACGAAACTGAGAACGTTCACTAACATCAGAATGAAGCCACGCTCACAAGGCCATGCCAAGGAGGCTATCTTGAAGGCTGACAGGAACCTATTTGGCCAGATGATCCTTTTGCTGAGAACAGAAAGCTCAAAAAGAGTGAGTCTTGGCTCATCCCCTAGGCCTTTGCCATGGGCACTTGCCAGCGGTGATGGGTCTCTCCCCAAGACCAACAAGGCTGCCCTAGCAAGGGGGTTGGAGAGGAATGTTTCTCCTGCAGAGGTGATCCCCGAGCCCTCTGCTACCATAATTGATGGGATGAGCCTGGGGCCAGAAACTGAAGGGAAACGACAACACTTTTTCACAGCTTGCAGACACAGCACTGAGTCACGTTGTCCATGAGGGTTTCTAAGAGCAGGCGCATTGATGTTGTGTTTGACGTCTACAAGGAGACATCCATCAAAAATGCAGAACGAGCCAACAGAAGTGCAGGCACAGGGATCCATTTCAAGAACATTTACCTGGGCACAAAAATCCAGCAGTGGAGAAAGTTACTCGGTAGTTCCTCCAACAAGGCAAGTCTCATCAAGTTCCTGGTAGAAGAATGGAAAAAACCACAGCACAGGGAGAAACTCGAGGGGAAGGAGCTGTATGTCACATGTGAGCAGCTCTGCTTCAAGATCACCAAAGAGCAGTGGGAAGAGGCTCCCGAGCTTTTAAATCAAGTCAAGAAGAAGCAGACACCGCCTCCTTCTCCATGCCTTCATGCAGCAGAATCTGGGTACAAGTCTGTCATCATCACTGCAGAGGATACAGACGTCATGGTCCTGTGTCTGGGCATGTGCCACAAGATCCCATCCCACCTGTTCCAGAAGTGCGGGACGAAGAAACCCGGGCAAGATTCCTGGATATCACCACACTGCGCCCTACACTGGGAGGCAGCGTGTGTGATTCATTGATTGGTATGCATGCCTTTCAGGCTGTGATACCGTCAGTGCATTCGCTGGCCGGGGGAAGATGACGACACTCAAGCAGGTGAAGATGGACAAGACATACCCGGATGCTTTCCACGAACTTGGGCGCTCATGGGAAGTGTCTCCTGAACTCTTTGAGAAGCTACAGGAAATCACCTGCCACATGTACTGCCATCTACCCACACAACTGAGGTGAACAAGCTTCGGATGAGCTGTTCTGTGCGAGACGTGGAGAGGTGGAGTCAAGTCAACTCCCTCCTTGTGAGGACTGCCTCTTCATTTCATGCACTACGTGCAAACTACCAGGCGCGATCTGGAGGAGAAGTCTGCAGAGCCCCGCCATTTGTTGCGAACCCAACAGACTGCGGCTGGATGACAGATGAGACGGCAAGCTTGCTGTCAACTGGATGCGAGGCTCACCCGCACCAGATGCTGTTATGGCAGCTACTGTCCTGCAAGTGTGTGCGGTCATGCGAAATCCCTAAGTGCACTTGCCTTTAGCAATGGCCTGAAGTGTACGGACAAAAATGCAGGTTTTCAGACATGCCAGAACAAGGCTATTGAAGAAGAGCCGGTAGACCAACAGTCGATTTCCCAGTCTGACGTAGATGATATTGAGGAGGATTAATTGGCCATAAAAAGTAAGTACAAGCCCATGGCATGCTTAGTGTGTATTTACGGACTTGTATTAAATGTGACAATTACTATATTCATTTTAGTGACATTTAGGCATTCCTGTCCCCAAATTTGACATTTTAAATTTTTCTGAATTTCGGTAGGGGGTGTCTATTCAAGAAGTGATAACGACCATTAAGCTACCAGGGGGCAAGGGCTTTTCATATCAAAACATAAACTAGAGACATGTAGCAAGCTAAAAACACCTAAGAGAATTAGTCACCCCGGGTGGTACCGATATCCCAAAATTCGGGTCTTGGCTCATGGACTACCAACTCCAGCTCCCATTTAATATTTTGCTCGAAAATCTTTTACATGGACAATATCAATAGAAGCGGAATTTCATTAGCTTTCCATTGATATATTTCGTTATCTGATAAATGAATTAGAAGCATGCATAAATTAGCGTTAACTAAATCAATAACATCATGAAATCGGGTATTTTTTCCCGATTGATGAGGTTATTTATTTAGTTAACGCTAATTTATAGTCATTGCTCCGAATCTTTTGCCTCCAGACGCACGTCTTTCAAGGTCACACAAGCAGGAAGTGACGTCACGGTGACGTCACGATGATGTCACGTTGACAAGACGCACGTAGCAAATACAGCCCGGTTCCCACTATCCCGCTTGTACGGCCGCCATACAACAACAATGACGCCACCATCATCACCGCTTGAGTGGTATTTGTGGTTACTGGGCACAGTTGGCAACTCCGCTCGAGCGGACACCGCCGAGCGGGAGAGATGACTTGAATTTAACTTTGTACGGCGGCCGCACAGCGGTACGGCGGTGCGGTAGACTTTGTTGTGACGTCATTGTGATGTTATTGTTGTTGTACGGCGGCCCTACAAGCGGGATGGTGGGAACCGGGCTATACGAACCCCGCTTCACGCTCACGGCCTCACGTACGTAGCCGTTCCTTATTTTTTTATGTTCTTATTTTAAGATTTTTTAAAGAAAAACCTAAAGATGATCATTTGAAGTAAGTTGTACTTAAAAGTACAGTAAAGGTGAAGTGGAGTAAAGGTTGTAGTGGTGAGTAGCTAGAGTGACGAAGGGTGTATGTTTTGCTTATGTGGGGAAAGAAAGCCATACATTTCTACCTGTTCCTCTATGAGTTCGTCTATCTGTCTAGCTTACATGTCCCTTGCAAAGGGTTTATTTAAGCCCCTATAAGGAATGCCGATCCCAGAAGTCGTCACTTGTCAGGTGTCACGGGCCACTTATCTCTGTCTATCCACTTTTTCCTTATAAACTACAACTTACATATTCACAAACACAGTGAATACCTACTACATCACTTGAAGGGGGATTACTGGTCATCTTGCGGTAGTAGGGTAATGCAAGTTAGTTAGGTTAGTAAAATAAAACTATAATTTGCGGTTTGCTGAGCCAAAACAAGCCGATCACTGATCCCGGCGGATTGAGTTTGCAGTTACTACGTCACAACCAATGACAGCGCGTTCCGCCGTGTTGTGATATTTTGGCCCCAAAAAGGCCATATATTTCATTATGGTGCATTTTTCAGCAAAAGAATATGAGTACAGTGATATGTAGCCTATAAATTTCACCCAAGCTTTTAATACTCCGTGTTTAGGTGTGGGGTAAATTGGTTTCCCTTAAGAGTAGGTAAGGAGTAGTAAGGAGTAGAATAGGTGACTCTTAACAGGTAAGAAGTCACAAATATTAAATTCCCCCAGCGACGTCTGGGAACAAATTTCCCAATCCCCCGAATTTTTTCAATGTGTCCGAATCTTCGTTTATGCTTGCTGGCTTAGCACCAAAACTGGGGTATATTGCTATATATAGTCAATACTAAATATATTCCATGGTGGAATTTTACAAAATTTTTGCAATTCTTTGAA
>JACEEZ010014596.1:42500-48472 GCA_016584305.1 Chionoecetes opilio | reverse complement strand
GGAGAGAGGAGAGAGAAGAAAGAAAAAAAAGAAGGAGAGAGAGAGAGGAGAAGAGAGAGAGAGAGAGAGAGAGAGAGAGAGAGAGAGAGAGAGAGAGAGAGAGAGAGAGAGAGAGAGAGAGAGAGAGAGAGAGAGAGAGAGAGAGAGAGAGAGAGAGAGGAGATGCGATTCGAAAATCTGCGATTATATACACTGAACCAGCGAACAATGACAGTGTGGTCCATTCATTAATGCGTGGGTGTGGTGTGTGTGCGTGTGTGTGTTTGTGTGTGCGTGTGTGTGTTTGTGTGTGCGTGTGTGTGTTTGTATTCACCTAGTTGTATTCACCTAGTTGTATTTTACAGGGCCTGAGCTACTCTCGTATTGCCGTCTCCATAGCTACATTTTTAATTTACTTCCTTTGTGCTTATAGTGGTGGGGAAGCCACTACCCCGGGAGGCGGGACATAACCCCCGGCTAACGACCGGGACCATTCACTGCTGGGTGACAGGGGCTTGGGTTTTAAGGAGACCGCCCGTCTTTGTCCGCTCCGCCCGGGGATCGAACCCGGGACTTCTCGGTTGTGAACTTAGCTTAGTGCTAACCACTACATTACAGTGTACCCTATATGTCAGGGGTGGCCAACCTTTTGTGAGATATGATCTACTTTTTCTACAGTTACCCTGATGCGATCTACCAGCCTAAGATTCAAACATGTTCCATAAATGTAACTGTAACAGTGTAACATCTTACTCCCCACTCGAGGTATGAAGAGAAAAGGGGAGGGGAGTGAGAGAGAGAGAGAGAGAGAGAGAGAGAGAGAGAGAGAAAAGAGAGAGAGAGAGAGAGGAGAGAGAGAGAGAGAGAGAGAGAGAGAGAGAGAGAGAGAGAGAGAGAGAGAGAGAATATTTTTTTGCAGTAAACTGTAACACTGCTACAATTATGATATAATAATTGTTAAAATACAATTACAGAGCACACACTTACATTATTAATGAGATGATTGGCACTGCATGCTGTCTGCTAACTTGGTGTAGTTAGGGCTGTATTGGTGATTGCTAGCTTTAAGCAGGCATCCAGGTGTTCATCTGACAGTGTTGATCGGTATTTTGATTTGATGTATTTCAGGTGTGAAAATGTTGATTCACAGAGGTAGGTTGAACCAAAAAAGCTGTTAGGTACATGGAACATTTTCTGACATTAGGATACTTTTCTTCACTGAGAAGGTTCCAGAAAACTGCCTCCTGTTGCCATGGATTTGATCTGAATATCATTTTGCAGTTTCAAAATCTCATTTTCAACTTCAGATGTATCCATGTTAAATAATGAGGCCATTCTAGATGCAATATCTTCAACATCTGTGCCTTTACCAAAGGGAAAACACATGTATGTTGCAACACGTTCCACTGCTGCTATATCTTGAAAACGCCTGTCAAAATCTGAGGCGAGGTTTTGTACCTGTTCAGTATAGCGACCACTGTTAACTGATCACATTGTTTACCTTGATTTTCCAGTTCTGACATCATATTTTCTGAAATTTCTCAGTGCATGTTGCTGTAGCTGTGAAGACACTAGTTTTAGTTTCTGCTTGAATGCTGTCACAGCACTAATCATTTCAACTATAGTTTTATCTTTTCCTTGCAAATCTAAGTTCAGTTCATTCAAACATACCATTTTAGGTCTACTAAGAATGCTAAATCCAGCAGCCATTCTTCATTGTCAATGTGGGGGTGATGAGAAGGCCGATCTTTTGAGGCCAAAAACACTTTTATTTCAGGTAGCAGATCTCTAAATCTTTGGAGAAATTTACCTCTGCTTAACCACCTGACATCTGTATGCAAACAACAGATCAGAGTGTTTCTGCTTCACTTTCTTGTAACTGACTTCGAAACAGTCGCCTCTGAAGACTTCTGGCCCGAATTGAATTTAAAATTTTGAAAGAAATGTCCATGACTTCTGTCATATTCAACATTTTACCATAAAGTGCTTGTTGATGAATGACCAAATGTAATTAAAGAAGTCAGGAAATCTATCATCACCCCTGCAAAGGGAAATGAACCCATTGGTTCGACCAATCATCGCTGGTGCTCCATCAGTTGTCATTGATACGAGCTTGTTTACGGGCCCAACTGTGTCTTGTTGACAAAATCACTGAAAGTGTGAAAAATGTCCTCACCTCGGGTTTTTCCTTTTAATGGTAGAACCTTTAGAAATTCCTCCTTTGTGCTCAGATCTTTGAACACCATTCTAATGAAAATGCACAGTTGTGATGTATCGATCATGTCAGTAGTTTCATCAAACTGCAATGAAAAGAAGACACACTCACGTATGTCCTTGTTCAGAGTTGTTCACCCAAAATCCTCAGCCATAAATTCACAGCGCCTCATAACAGTGTTTCTTGATAACTGAACTTCTTTAATAGCAGACATAATTTCAGACTTTTTTTTTGAAATTTTCAAACATGATTCTGCTGCTTCTAGAAAAGCCTCCTTGAATGTTTCTCCATCCTGAAACGGTTTTTTGTGCTTTGCGAGTATTTCGGCTCACCTTAAACGATGCAATGGTTGCTCCCTTTTGATTTTGAAGTCGCTCCTGTAAAAAGGGCTTGTTGTGCTGAAAGCTGTGCCTTTAGTTCTCGAATTTTCCTTTTTCGTAGCTCACTTTTGGGAGGAAAATCACTGTCATACTTCTTGTGAAGACTTTTGAAATGTCTTTCAAGATTTCCTTTCTTCGCCAGTGCTGGGGATACATGACATATCAGAACACACACACTTCGAATTGTTCATGGTAAAAAAATAATCTTCCTCCCACTCACTGTGAAAATGGTAAGTTTTACTTTTTTTAGCACTCGATCCAGCTCCAGCACTACTCATTTTGGTTCAGTTGATGTCTAATAACCTGTTAATAAACCTGTTCGAAAACGAAAACGTATTACACGGGCGAGTTTTGCTTCAGCACTAGTCACTGATGTGTACTGGTTGACGCTGCTGTTCGCAGGAAAAACGTAATGTAAACAGCACTTTACAACTGATGTAAAGAAAGTAAACTAAAATAAATGCAGCTTTTTCCGTCCTTAATATTGACTATGTGGAATATTTCATTATTACGTGACTATTTCAAGCCGTCAGAACATTTCTTTACGAGACACTGATCCCAACACCCCTACACGTCCAACGTTTTGCTGAAAACTGTGGAGGCTTGCGGGGGGAACAGAGATGCCAATTAATATTTGCGTTTTACACTTATCAATATGATTCACGGGTGTAGACAAGACACCCTAACTCTGAGTAAACTTTTTATTTAAAAAGTCATCAGTATTTGTAACTAACAAAAGCACACACTGGCCCTACAAGTAATGCAATTTATAAATCAGGTTTAACAGCAATCACCTATCACCTTCCTGTTACGAACGCGTACGGTTCCTGTCCACTGGTACGAACGCGTACGGTTCCTGTCCACTGGTCAGTTTTCCGCCAATCCCCCCCAGGCTTAAAGGGCTCCCGTGCATGATAACACAGAAGTTAGTCTGTCTTTATAAATAATTGTATGCAATGTATGGTGGTCAGACATGTCCATCATTATGAATATAAATATAACTTATTCCCAGAAAAAAGGAGAACTATAATAATCCAAGTATCATGAGTACTTGGATATGCTATTGCAGCTATTTGCATGGCAACTTCTGAAGGACGAATTATTTAAAAGGTACAGTAGTGTGATCGACATAAAACAGGCTTGTGATCGACCAGTCGATCGCGATCGACTGGTTGGCCACCCCTGCTATATGTTATTCACCATGGTCCTTGTCCACGAGAGCTTGCTCGCGATCCGCCATGGTTTCACCCTCCCAGTGCGAGCTTGGAGCTCATTATAACCGATCTTTGGGCAATGCTGGGACCTCACACAACCCCACACCCCCATCCCCTTGCTCAAGGGGGACAGTACCACCCGAATTTCACAGTGGAAAGATTCCCGGAACGAGCGGGATCGGGGATCGAACGCCGGACGACAGAATGATGTCGGGCGCCCTTACCAACTGAGCCCACACGGACGGTTTTGTGCGTTGTGTGTGTGTGTGTTGAAAAAATTCACTCCGGTGGGAAAGGAGGAGTGGGAGAGGGGGAGGGTAGCGATACAGGTATAAGGAGGGAGGAGGGGGAAGTGTAAATGTTGCCACATAGTTATATAAACGTAGTTTGAGGTGATGTAACGGCAAACACGAATACATAGCAGCAGATTGTCATTTCCTTCCCTTAATTCCTTTTTGTTTTTTTCTTCACATTATGGATGTAATTTCTCTGAAAATAACGCCATAACCATCTTTTAGTTGTTAACAGACACTAGCTGTCGCGTGCTCAAATGTTCATAAATACTCTCAAATATATCGCAGCGGCACAACTGTGCGGTTGGGTACCTTGACAGCTGCGGCCCCCTGTACCTCACTGCCCTCGCGGCATTGTCTCAGGACGGAGCATCGAACACCTTGTAAACCTTTAAGACTCGAACAGGAAAGAACGCAGGTATAATACATCGCTGCAGTGCACACGTTGCTGCTTTCCTTATCACTATGGAGCAAGGTATTTACTTAGCTACAATTATGTGATCTCTCTCTCTCTTCTCCTCTCTCCTCTCTCCTCTCTCTTTGTCTCTCTCTCTCTCTCTCTCTCTCTCTCTACCACTCCACACACCACACACACACACACACACACCCCAGACACGGTATTCCGTAGTGTAGTGGTAGCACGCTCGTTCACAACCGAGAAGTCCCGGGTCAGCAGACACTTGCCCACACGACAACCGGTCCCCGGACGGAGCAGAGACAGATGGGCCTTGTTTCCTTACAACCTGAGCCCCTGTCCACCAGCAGTGAATGGGTTACCGAGTGTTAGGCCTCTGTCACACGAGCGGTTTTTGCCGTCCGGTTTCTGCCGCTGCGGCGTGCGGCAGAAAACCATGCCTCGTTGCGGGCACTTTGCGGTTTCTGCCGCAGGCTCTCTCTCTCAACATCCGTTCTGGTGCCTCAGTCAAGTCAGTGAACGGTGCACCACTGTCTCTTGATGATGGAGGACGTCAGAAAGAGAGTAGTATATGTTCATTTGGTGAACAAGGTCATCAAAAAAAATTAACTCAGAAAATTCTGGATTCACCCCTTGAACAGCAGTCGCCTTCTCCAGGGTGCATTTTAATAAGTATGTAACGACTTAAATTTTCAATATACATTATTGAAAGCTCACATGAGAGAATATAGTGCATACCAGCTTTTCCAGTGATGCAGACGAGGTGAGGTGGTGCTGTGCTCTTCCTCCTAATGTTGACAGACAACTCACCACCCGATGACCCGCCGCACGCGGGAAACACCGGATGTGTGAAGGCACCCATAGCAACACATTACCACCCAAACCGTTCGCCGGCATTTCTGCCGTTGCGGTCTTGCTGGTAGGACGGCAGGGTGCGGCTGCCGCAACGGCAAAACTGCCGTCCCGGCCCAGTGTGAATACTCCCATAAGAGTCAATAGAAAGCTAAACCGTGCGGCAGACACGGGACGGCAAAAACCGCTCGTGTGAAAGAGGCCTTAGCAGGAGGTTTGTGACCCGCCTCCCGGGGTGCTGGCTTCGGCCAGCACTAAGTATGAATGATAAGAATGTTGATATGGAGACGGGGTCATACGAGTGTAGGCCTTGTAAAGGAGGTCATACGAGTAAAGGAAAGGGTCATACGAGTAAAGGGGTCATACGAGTGTCAGGCCCTGTAATATACAACTAAATGAAAACAACTAGATCAATACATATATATATATATATATATCACATCTTGGCCTGTAGCGCCCGTGGTGGCGCAGGCAGGATTTTTATAGTGACGCCTGTGTTTAGAGGCTCATGCCGCCCCCCCTGTGTCCTGCGATGCACTCGCAATCGAAGGTAGAGTTAATGGGCAGGGCCTGTGGGTGTTCTTAGGCCACTCAACGGTGCAGAAAGGTTTTGGTTTTCTTCGG
>JACEEZ010014596.1:5000-37500 GCA_016584305.1 Chionoecetes opilio | reverse complement strand
AGCTCCATTTCAAGCTTAGGGAGTGTAGAGGTGTCACGTGAGCGGAGTTTGCCTTTAATGATGGCCCAAAGATTTTCTATGGGTGATATATCGGGAGAATTACCTGGCCAGTCCTCTATTCTCCCAATCTTGCAGTCATCAAGCCACTGTATCACATCTCGAGCTGTGTGGCAGGATGCTCCATCCTGTTGGAAAATCTGTGCCTGTGTCTTTTCAAAGCAGGCCTCCAGGTGGTCATTTAAAAGATCAAAATGCACCACTTTGTTAACAGTTGTGTTCTTTGGGAAAATAACTAAGTTCCCAATACCATGAAAAGTAAAGCAACCCCACATCATTAAACTGGGAGGGTATTTTGTGGTCTTTCGTGTGTAGCGAGCCTCGGTGGGGTCTGAGCCGGGGCGACGGTACACTCTTGCTGGTCCTCCTCCACTCACACAAAATGTGCTTTCGTCACTCCACAGCACAGCCCGCCACTTGTCGAGAGGCCAATCTCTGTATTTCTTTGCAAAGTGAAGCCTTTTTTTCCTTTAGCGGTCATTTATCAGTGGCTTATTCCGCGCCCGGTAACACCTGTAGCCAAGGTCACGTTTCAAAGTTTCCTGTACAGTACGAAGCGACACATTACCAATCAATCAATCATTGGGGGCATACGCCGGGGGGCGCGTCGCCTCGCCCACCCTACGACGCCACTCCCGGGGGTCACCACGCGCGAGTTCCCATGCAGGCTCCTTTCCCATACCAAGCAGCTCTCGACAAGAAACATCAACTTGCCCCAGTCACGAGCCTTGTGGGCGAACCCTTGGCCTCCTCCACGCCGGATTGTCTCTTACAGATACAACCCGATGGGAAGGATCGGTTTCAGGGTAGCGTGCCACATGCCCATATAGCCGAAGTTGGCGCTGACGGACTATGCAGGTAATAGGCCTCGATTCAGTCTCACGGTGCAATCGCTGATTTGATACGTAATCATCCCAGCGATACCCCATGATTCTGCGAAGACACTTATTACCAAAGGCATTGATTCGTCTCTTCAAGTCACTATTTAGTGTCCATGTCTCACAACCATAGAGTAAGACAGGGATCACAAGCGACTTGAAGATCCGGATCTTTGTCCTCCTGCACAGGTACCGACAACGCCAAATACTCCCGCTGAGCGAGTCCATAACACCGTGGGCCCTGCCAATCCGCCGTAAGACTTCTTGACGTGACCCGCCGTCATTATGGACTGCGCTACCAAGGTATGTAAAACTTTCCAAGATCTCAATGTCCTCGCCACACGCATGTACAGACTGTATATTACCAAGAAGAGTATGATTTTCCTCCTTCAGTTCTCTGGCTGTAAGGCTAGGATTGGCATCAAGCTGTCGCCTTAACACGCTCCTGGTTCTGTTACACGTTTTTTTTTGTTTCCCAGGTTGTTTTTTTGGGAGCGGGAGATTCACCTCTCCGCCAGCCTAAATCGGTGGATCAAATTTTGCACTGTCTAAGCTTTAGTCCTTTAAGCTTGCAAATTTCCTTATTATTGATCCCAGCCTTGTAAAGATCAATGATTGCTTGAATCGTTGTGCCATCCGTATGTTTTCCACCCATTATGTAATCCAGCAAAAACAGGCAAAAACACGGGATGGAGGGGAACGCTGCAGGCTATAAGCTCAAAATCATGCAAACTGTCAACCGCCTATGGAGGGAGGAGAGGGAGGGAAACCCTCCCTCCCACACGCCGGTGAGTGTGCAAGATGATGTACGTCGCTGTCAGACATACGATTCATGCCTTCTGCATTTTTTTATAGCTTGGGAAGCAACTTTAAATATGCGCGGTAAATCTCAATGAACGGATTCTGGCGCAAAGATCATCCGCGCAAGCCTGTATATATATATATATATATATATATATATATATATATATATATATATATATATATATATATATATATATATATATATATATATATTATATATATATATATATATATATATATATATATATATATATATAATAGTTATAATAATATAAATTTATTTTCACCCGGAGGTATACAGGCAAAAAAGCAACAAGACAAAGAGTTAACATAAGAACTACCTAGAGTACTAATATATATATATATATATATATATATATATATATATATATTAATATATATATATATATATATATATATATATATATATATTATATATATATATATATATATATATATATATATATATATATATATATATATATATATATATATATATATATAATATATATATATATATATATATATATATATATATATATATAATATATATATATATAATATATATATATATGGATATATAATACACATATATATAATAAATAATATCTAATATATACATATATATATATATAATAAAGGGGAGTTGTAAACAACTAGCTAATAAGGAACACATACATTTTAGTCCCCTTAAGCTAGTGCACAAGCTAATAAGTTAGGAAAGATCGCCTACCAGGGTAATCCCTGGTAATCCGTCAACCTAATCCCGCATCTGGTTAATAAACCAGAGGCGAATTTGGTGAGGAAGCCGTAAGAAGCCGGCTTTTGCAGCTTGCATTTTTTGTTAACTCTAGGCACTTTTAAGAAGCCGCTTCTTACGGCTTGCCCAGCTGGGCCAAGCCGTAAGAAGCCGGAGGAAGCGAGCCCTGGGCTCCGCTTCTCACGGCTTCTCTCAGCTTCATACGTCACGATACGTGACGTCAGAGAAAACAACACGTGGCGGTGTTGCGCGAAATCTATCAGTGCAAATCCTGTAGACCCTCCATTCATCTATCGTATTTCACTAATTTTACAGCTTAACTGCTGCCCCGATACACGTTACAGGCAACATTGAGTCACTAGCTTCCCATGATAACACTTACAAGTAATAATAGTTGATAAAATAATACATGATAAAAACCATACTCCTGACTGTTTTTGACGTGGATAATTTAAGCTTTTGAGTAACTATTATTACTTGTAAGTTTTCTCATGGGAAGCTAGTGACTCGATGTTGCCTGTAACATGTATCAGGGCAGCAGTTAACCTGTAAAACCAGTGAAATAAGAGCGATGAATGGAGGTTACAGGATTTCGCGCCTTGACAATATTTCGCAAAACAGCGGGACAGGCGGAACTAGTAATATAGTGACTATCGTCCTAGAAATAATGTAATTACAGATAACAGGACACAAGTAAACACACAGATGATGTACATTCAAAAGCATGGACTTACCTTAAAGTAATCGTCCAGACCCATTTTTTTTTTTGCCTAATTATGTTGAATGTACATTCAAAACACCTAATCCACCAAAAATAATTGATTTCCAGGCCTTATTTCCGTAAAAACACGACTTTTGTAAAAAGCGCGCGAAAAAAAAAATCTTCCCTCCAACAGGGCTACGACTGTTATTGATGACGTCAGAACAGGGACGCCCCCAGACACTCTGTCTGACACCTGTCGGCAAATGTTATGATGAGCGATTGGTACTTCGGTGTCAGACAGTGAATCTGTCGCTGTGACGACACTCTTCCCACACACACGCCTGCACCCCACGCCTCCTTCCCACACACACGCCTGCGCACCAACACCCTTCCTGCACACACACATACATACACACAACACACACTGTGTGGGAGGGCGTGTGTGTGGGGAAAGGGGGCGTGTGTGCAGGCGTGGGGTGTGGGAAGGAGGCGTGTGTGCAGGCGTGTGTGTAAGAAGGGTGTCGTGTGCAGACGTGGGGTGTGGGAAGGAGGCGTGTGTGCAGGCGTGTGTGTGGGAAGGGTGTCGGTGTGCAGGCGTTGGGGTGGGGAAAAGGGAAACGTGTGTGTGGGAAGGAGGCGTGTGTGCAGGGTTGTGTGGGAAGGGTGTCGGTGTGCAGGCGTGTGTGTGGGGAAAAGGCGGTGTGCAGGCGTGTGTGTGGGAAGGAGGCGTGTGTGCAGGTGTGTGTGTGGGAAGGAGGGGTGTGTGCAGGCGTGTGTGGGAAGGGGTCGGTGTGCAGGCGTGTGTGTGGACGGAGGCGTTGTGCAGGCGTGAGTGTTGGGAAGGAGGCGTGTGTGCAGCGTGTGTGTGTGCAGGCGTCTGTGTGGGAAAAGGGGGTCGGTGTGGGAGGCGGTGTGTGGGAAGGAAGCGTGTCTGCAGGCGTGTGTGTGGGAAGGAGGCGTGTGGCAGGCGTGTGTGTGGGAAGGAGGCGTGGGAAATACTTTTTGGAACCATCCTTCCGGCTTGACTGAAATTAACTACCGCACTGTATTTTATGCTTATTGTACTTCACATCTGTAAAGGTTCCAGCGTGCGCTCAGCCATGGCTAACCCACACGGCCCCTATGAAATATGAGGTGCCTCAAAAAATTCTAAGTCAGTTAGGTTAGGTTAGGTTAGGTTAGGTATACTTGTGGTTAAGGTAGTTAGGGTTTGGTTAGGTATACTTTGTGGTTAAGGTTAGGTTTTGGTTAGGATACTTTGTGGTTAAGGTTAGGTTAGGGTTAGGTTAGGTATACTTTGTGGTTAAGGTTAGATTAGGTTAGGTATACTTTGTGGTTAAGGTTAGATTAGGTTAGGTTAGGTATACTTTGTGGTTAAGGTTAGGTTAGGTTAGGTTAGGTATACTTTGTGGTTAAGGTTAGGTTAGGTTCGGTTAGGTATACTTTGTGGTTAAGGTTAGGTTAGGTTAGGTATACTTTGTGGTTAAGGTTAGGTTAGGTTAGGTTAGGTATACTTTGTGGTTAAGGTTAGGTTAGGTTAGATTTTTATATATAGTGACTTTGATGATTTTTTTGGGAGCCATAAATCACTTATATTTGCTTCCCCCACCCAAAAACCCCGTATTCCCGCCAGTTCCCCAGGCTTGTTGGCTATAAGGGGAAGAAAAAAAAGATAGGGGTGAAGGACTTCTTCCAAAGTTTTACCCAGGCGTGTGTGTGGGACGGAGGCGTGTGTGCAGGCGTGAGTGTGGGAAGGGTGTCGGTGTGAAGGCGTGTGTGTGGGACGGAGGCGTGTGTGCAGGCGTGAGTGTGGGAAGGGTGTCGGTGTGCAAGCGTGTGTGTGGGACGGAGGCGTGTGTGCAGGCGTGTGTGTGGGAAGGAGGCGTGTATGCAAGCGTGTGTGTGGGAAGGAGTCGTGTGTGTGGGAAGGGTGTCGGTGTGCAGGCGTGTGTGTGGGAAGGAAGCATGCTGCACCCATAAAGGATGCATGCAGGTGGCATATAGCAAAAAAAATTATCAGAAACACCCAAATATCTTCAAGTACTATTATATTTATCTCTGTGTTTACGTGCCTCTGATCAAGCGCGGGAAGAGGAGCCTCCCTGATGCTACGTCACGGAGCCTGTGCCTGAGCGTCTGCAAATCTTGAGTGTGTTTTGAGAACTCGGGGAATTTGGAGATTTTGATTGCGGATTATTTAAAAACGGCTGACTGGATACAAAAAAGTGACGACGTATTGTTGATATACTCGTTAATGGCTATGATTTGATTGCATTAAATCAGGAATGATGAAATGGTCTGGACGATTACTTTAAGACCACATATACATATATAAGGCCTCTTCCATTTGCGACATTTCAAGAACCAGTTCACGGAACCCAAGAGTTCAGGCGTTCCATTTGCGCACGAAAACCTGGGTCCGAGGCAAAGCGCGTAGTGACTCAGCAAAACCCGTGAACTTTCTCTACCCACATTCATTGGTCGGTAGCTTGGGTAGAGTTTTCAGTTCATAACAAACAATGGTCGCCTTGGGCCCTATTTCTCTTATCGTGAAGGGTTTTCCGCATGCACGAGTCGGAGAGGATGTCAGACGGCATAAAAGAGGCATACATGGCTGGTGGGGGCCATGCGTTCCCGCGATCTTGAACTTGATATGATCCCTTCACATAGCTCTCTCTCTCTCTCTCTTAAATTGCCTCGCCAGCTGAGTATGTTTATAAACAAAAAACGGGGTTTTTGCGTTTCCATTTGTGACACGCGAACCCAACCCTGAACCCAGAACCCAACCCTGAACTGAAAGAACTGGTTCATGCAACTTGGGCACAAATGGAAGAGGCCTATAAGAATATACAAGGTACCGTAGATATAACACTATAGTCGCCAGTCAATTGCCACTGCACTAATGTCGCCAGGCACAATATATTACGAATTTTAGCATCCCTACAGACTTTTATGTGCCACTGAAGACATGTAGTGTGATGTACATAATATAAACTACTGTGGATGCGTCTTCAGTGGCACATACAAATCAGTAGTGATGCTAAAATTCGTAATATATTGTGCCTGGCGACATTAGTGCAGTGGCAAGTGACCGGCGACTATAGTGGTATCTACGGTAAAGCAGCTGATAGGTGTATATTGTGGAAATGGCTAGCATTGCGTTTAATTCAGTATGTTTATGAGAGAAGATGTGGTTGGATATGAGTTGAAGATGACAATTCCAATGATCTGAAACTCGAGAAATGCCAGTGGTCGCTGGCAGTTTTAACTCAAAGGTTGGTCTACTGTGTTTTCCCTCCGCGACTAATATTTTTCATAAATCAATTTCGCGATGAATATTGATGCACCGCATCTGAATACTAAAAAAGAACGTTCTTCTGTTGTTCTAGTAAGTGTATGCATGACATGCATTACGATTGAACGTTCTAAGATAGCAATTTAATGCAAATTACTCGCCTCGAGTAGCAGTGTGTTGCCAGAACTTTCCTATGAAGAAGTTTATACCTGGTGCCTTTGTTATTTGAATGAAGTTAATTTGGTTAGGATTTTCCTTGATTTAAACTTGAATAGAGAATTGAAACTTGTCTCATGTGTTCACTATTTGATTATAGTATGAACACTTCTCGCTGCGGAGAGTACTGAAATGGGGATGAATTTAAGTGGAAGGGATAGGAGTTAAGGTTAAGGGGAAAGGGTATGAGTTAAGGGGAAGTGCTGCCACCAGCTCAGACAAGTAGTTCTATGGTTTTACTTTCTGGGCATGTTTGAATAAATAAATATATTAGATTTATCTTGGTAGTCGTGATTGATATGTGGAATTATACCGAGTAAGGCTGACTCTTTTGGAAGTGTGGGGAATTACTGTCCTAACACAGAATAATCACCTGGGTTTTTTTTGCAATAAACACAAGAACTATATTTGAAACATCATCCTATTTATTCATCCTGAAGTATTATGTCTCTTGTTTGAGATCACAGACAAACATATAAGTTCTAATCCAACATAAGAAAGCTCTCCATCCCAACACAGGAAATCTCTACTCTGATATAAGTAAACCTTTACACTCTGATACAGGAAGCTCTTCCCATTTGATGAAGGTAAGCTTTTCCTATCTGATGAAGGGAAGCTCTTATGAGCATAACCTTCCTCACTGAATCCTACTAATGAATTATCCTTCACTTAGGTAACATACCGCTGAATACTTATGATTATACATGGAAAATATAAGGGGGGAATATAAGAGTAAGAATGTTGTTTGTGCTTCACTAAAAAAAACATGTGACGGGCTTTTTGGCTCGACTGAGATGTCCGCCTGAGTCTGTCGGGGAGTGGGAGAGAGACTCCCGTCGAAGCCTACAATGAAGTGTAGAGACGACTCCGTTAATAACACTTCTAAGGATGGGGCAGGCCTCCTATGCGTTAGTGAAACTGAACAACAGTACCTATATATATATAGAAATATAGATAGATATAATATAACAAGGAAGGGGGGAAACAGGAGCGAGGTGCCGAGGTCTTACCTACAATGAAGTGTAGAAACGACTGACTCCTCGTGGTAGCTAAGGTGAAGTTGGGATGAAAAGGAATGTTCGAATTCTATTATATTGGCCTCTCCTGAAGAGCTTATAGACCCTGAATGACTAATTAAATAATGAAACAACTGTACCTATGAAAGGGCTGCCTATAATACAGTTCTGTTACTTTGATATAGAAGAATTTAATATGTTTACTCTAATATCCGGGGAAAGTGTTATTTTCGTTCGTTCACGCATACGAACGCGTTTTGTTGAGAGACGAGGTAGTGGAGTCGAACCATAAATTTGGTCGACTTTTAATTTAGCAAATAACTCGACTAACACATCCATTTATGAACGTGATCTGTCACTATTGTGTCTAGTTTGAAGGACATTAAGAATCTAGGAGTGTTCCTTGATCTGATAGGCGGGTGAGGGGAGGATGAAAAGCTTTGAATCCATTAGTTATCACTGATCGCGAAATAAGTGTCCCACGAATTTTGACTCGTACCCGGAATGTCGGGGGGGGGGAGTGAGGGAAGGAAGGAAGATAGAAATGGAAGATAGGAAGAAAGAAGATAAATTACACGAGAAACGAAAAGATTGAATTGCTGACGGACATAACCCGGGAATTGTATGATAGGAATTCCCATCCTATCTCTTCCGAATAACGGGCATTACAGCAGAGCTTAATATATTTGTTACATGTATATTGTGGCATGTAAAATTTGGGCGATGTTCACACTGTTTTCTAAGACAGTACAGCTGCGTCTGGCAAACGCTTGTCAAAATACAATAAGCAATGCCTTGGAAAAACGAAGAATAAAGAATGCCGAAATCGGCTTGTTGCTGCGACAATGTAGGTTATAATTGTGGAGGCGACGTGCCGCGGCGGGGACTGGTGGGGGGGGGGGGGATTGTGGCGGGAGATTGAAATCAAAACATTGCTACTTCACGCGTCGACTCATTGCACTTCCAGGCTTTCTATCTGATTGATACACAATAATAACAGGAACATATGACTGCCTAGTAATAGATAACTCCTAAACATACGTTATTGACTGTATAATATCATAGAGTAACATTTACCTCGCCTCCTCAACTATTACCTACTTGGTTATTTGGTTAAATACATGTTTTACAGAATCAGGCTTCTATACAATATACATATAGAAGAAAATCGTTCTTAAAATTATACTTGTGTGTTTTAAATGCAGTGGAATAAGCCCATATTTTGTTTTCCAGTAGACCAACTTATTATCAAAAAAAGTGATTTAAAACCTGCCAGCGACCCCTGGCATTTTGGGTTCCAGTTCTCTCGAATTCGTCATTGTGTGCACATTCACCTTTTTTTTGGCATTAAATCAATCAATCAATCGTCATTGTGTGGTTGTTTTGTTTACAGCTATCAGCTGTGATCGCCGAGCGGGCGAGCCCCGACAAGAAGCTGGCAACTGTCAGCCGTTCTGGCGAGGCAGGCAAGCGAGAGAGAAGCCGGCAAGAAGCCGGCTTCTTACGGCTTCCTCACCAAAATTCGCCTCAGGCTACACTCAGATCTGAAAGTGAAAGAATCACACGTCTGGCAACGCCGTGCCAACCTCCGCCAACACTGACTGGCCCCGCCCGCCAGTCCGTCATTCATCTTTTTGCCAGCGATACATCAGCACCTGCCTGACGTCTCCTGTTACCACGTGATGTTGTCTTCTCTGGCTTCTGCTATGGTGAGCACAAGGAATATAGAGGACAAGGAAGGTGATTCCTGTAGTAAAGTTTCGAAGCCGCGATTGTCACGCCATTTAACCGCGGGATAGTGGTAAAGACAGAGCATGGTAAACATTAGAGAACGTACGGAATCGATGGGTGACTCAAATGCTCATAATATCCCTGCACTTCCTCTATACAGGGCCGGATTATGACCTCTTGGGGCCCCTAGGCTAATTAAATTGTGGGCCCCCTCAGACGGAGCCACCCTCTAATTCGCCCGCACCCGATTTTTTTTTACATTGTATAGCAAAATAAGTGAGCTGAAAAACAATATATACGCTACATTCACAAATAAGTGTTTTACTGTGTTTAGCACGATGATAAACAAACATGGACTGGGGCCCCATGATTTACAGCTAGGGTCCCAAACAGGGGCCCATTATCTCAAATAAAGGCCTCAAACAGAGGCCCTTTATCTCAAATAAAGGGCCTCAAACAGGGGCCCTTTATCTCAAATTATTTGTAATTTTATTTTAAGTTAAATGAATTATTCAGCAATGCAAAATATCATTTTTCAAAAAAAATTATATGTGGAAATCTTTTAGCAGGGACCCCAGGTTTGGGGCCCCCAAGCTTGAGGGGCCCTAGGCTGCAGCCTATACTAGCCCATAGGATAATCCGGCCCTGCCTCTATATATTATATATATACTATCCAAAAAATGTATATTTCTTTGAAGGTTATAGGCTATAACCTTCAAAGAAATATAAATATTTTGGATAGTATCTTTGACAAGGAAATAAATTATATAAAGCAAAATATGTTAGCCAAATTTTATTCAAATTTCTATGTACTTTGAGGTTTACAAATCATGCAGAACATGATGCAATACTTGATTATGTAACACAAAGCAGAACAGTAAGATCATTACTCTTTTACATGCAGCTACATGACAACAGCAACACCTGCCTATTAGACATTGCAATGCATTGCAGGAGATAACACAAGAAGTTAGTTGCATTATACAAGAGATCACAAAAACATCGAACTAATAGCATGCACTAATGGCAGCAGTAAAAGACACTGTGATGCATAGCACGAGAAAACACATGAGTTTGTTGCAAAACATGCTGCACCACATGACAGAAAACACATCAAGAGTTTTATGTTAGAAACCTTGAGCAATGGTGTGGCAACGTTATGCTATACATCATACATGTTGAGAACAAAAAGCAACAAAGCAAAAGCTTTTAGCATACATTACCATGGGCAAAACAGGCAACAAAAAGTATGTAAACGACATATAACCAATACAAATATCGCAGATTTATAAGCATTAGAGCTACTGCAAGGAAATTAAGTGGAAAAACCATTACTGAATAACATGCTGTAACAAACAGCACAAACCTGTTGTTGTCCTGCAGAGCATTAGGAAAAAAGAGGACAGATACCAAATGCCAAAGTATATGAGGTGAACAATAAACAAACCAATAAGATAAATAAATAAAATTTAAATAAATTAAATACAAAATTCAAATATACTATTTACAAACAAGTATATAGGGTAAGCAGCATATGTAGCAGTTAGAATGCATTGCAACAAAGTGGAGGAAACATTATATGCAGGGAGAAATAGAAAAGCAACAGCTAGATACAGTACATGCAGTACCACAGTAGCACAAAGCAGAGGCAGTCTTGCAAGAACACATTATAAAGCAATGGAAAAAATATAATAAAAATTTAGATGAAACTCTTGTTGACAGCAGGCAAAGAAACTCAACAGTTTACCTCGAGGGAAGAGGGAAAATGAAGGCTGGAAAACACTAAAAAGAAACCTCGGTGGACAAGAGATTAACCAGAAAGTTAGATTGAAAATAGAGGGAAGAGATACTGAGAAGGAGGATGAAATAGAATCATTAATAGAAGGGTACTGGAGTAAAGTAATTAGAAAGGACATGGAAGTAGAGCGAATGGAAAACATTATGATCTACAGTGACAAGAGAGAAATGGAGGAAACAGTACCTAATTGAGCTTGGAGAGGTAGAAAAGGTAGTGAAAGTTTTGAAGAACGGCAAAGCTGCAGGGACAGATGGACCCATTGGGGAGTTTGTTAAATATAGAGGAGAAATGGTAAAACAGGCAATATATAACATATGTGACAGTGCTGGAGCAAGGCTGCGTGCCACAGGACTGGAAAAAGAGCAGAGTGACCCTAATACACAAAGGAGGAGGAAAAGATAAGGAGGACATAGCCAACTATAGGCCCATAGCTGTCATGAACATACTAGCCAAGGTTTTTGGAATGATTATAAATGAGAAATTGAAATTGTGGATAGAGGAAAACAAGATGTTAGGAGAGGAGCAAAGTGGGTTCAGGAAAGGCAGAGGTGGAATGGTAAATAATATTGGAGTTAGACAAGGATCTGTCATGTCCCCCCAACATAATTTAATCTGTATTTAGAGGAACTCATCGTGAGAATCAGGAAGTCCAGTAAAGGAGTAGCAATTGGAGGAGAGAAGTTAGGATGTCTGGCCTATGCTGATGATGTAGTGCTGATGGCAGAAAGTAAGGATGAAATGGAGGAGATTTTACACATAACAAACAAGTACGGAAGGGAATGGGACCTGAAGTTTAGTGAAATGAAATGTAAAGTCAGAGTTTAACAGTGAAGGTAGGAGTCAGTGGCTGCTTCAGAATAATGTCCTAGAAGTAGTAGATAAGTACATATGTATAACTAGGAATGGAAGTATACAAGGAAGGGATAGGCGGTGAAAAGCAGGGGAAAGTTAATGAAGGCAAGGCAAGGAGGATGATAGGCATGATTATAAATGGTGGTAACAGTCATTAATACATATGAGGTAGGCAGGAGTTTATGGAAGGGGGTGGCTGTACCCTATTGTCTGTATGGGTCAGTAGTGACTCAGTACAGGGAAGGAGACATCATGCACTTGGTAAAGGCTCAGAACACAGTAGGCAGATGGGGACTAGGAGCTTGTAGGAGCACTGATGTAGAGGCCATAAGGGGAGACATGGGATGGAGCACCTTCCGGGAAAGGATAATTAAAGGAAAAGTGGTGTTCTACAAGAAAATTGAGACTTACTGAAGATAGATGGGCAAAGAAAATATCACAGGAAAATAGATCAAGTACCACCTGGAAGAAGGAACTAGAGATGGAAAAGGAGAGAAATGGAACAAGATGGAGATAAGAGATATCAAAAAGAAAATTGAGAAGAATGGTCTAGTTAAATGGCAGGAGGGAATGGCCAGGAAATCAACGTTGCAGTGGTACAGGTGGAAACAGAATCCAGGGGGGGTGACCTGGCATGTAGGAGACTGGGGGAGTAAGTTACTCTACAAAGCAAGAACAGGCACTTTGGAAGTCAACGGAAGGAACAGGGAACTGGAGAACCAGAATTGTAGCTACAGGGTAGGAGCGAAAGAATCTGTAGAACATGTCATTGTGGAATGCAACAAGTATAGGAGTCAGAGGGAAAGGCTTATAGCGTCAATAGTAACAGTCCTAGGCAGAGAGGAGTGGGACAGGAGACTAGAGCAGAAAGACGGGGCCCTGTGTACGGTGTTAGGGCTGTATGGGGACAGAAAGGAAACTGAAAGTATTGTAAACCTCACCAGTGTTCCTAACGCAGTGCTGGGAGATACGAACACACAAGAGACAATGAATTAGGATGATAAATAATTTTCAAAGGATTGAAAGCTGATGAAAATGTCTTTCCCATTTGAAATAAACAAGGGTGTTAACAAGTTTTGTTAACGAAGGAGATGAAGTGGAAGAGTACCTATGAAGCGATACTAAGCGACAAAGGTCACAAGAAGAAGAATGATGAGTCCTTTAAAAAAATCAAGCACCTCCGGGGCCAGAAAATTTGCAGCCGTCGCTATCAGCTGGTGTGGTGTTCTAACAGCCTCCCTCCCCCTTTGCTGTATTCGCATACGCAGCCTGTAGATGGTGTTTCGTAGGAGGCTTCTTATTGGTGTCCCTGAGAATATGGAAAGTGCTACACATTGTTTACATAAGCATAACTAACTAAGATAATTATGTACTATAAATGTATATGGATGATTTGCTGATATGTCTAGTAATTGAGGAGGAATGAGCTGTGGAGTGGTGATGGTGGTGAAGCACAGAACACTGAAATGGTAAATGATGGACACCTTGAAAAAATGGGTGAGAGTGAGATGACAAGGATATATATGTGTAGAATATATGCTGGGAGTGTGAGAGGATGACCCCCTGATAAATGGGAGGATATAGTGTTGGAGTAGATAGTGTGAGAAAGAGGAAAGATGCAAGAGTGAGACGACTGGTAGATATATGAAATTAAATATCTTTACAAATATAATATGCAAAAAATATCCGTATGATTTTATAGTCACTTAAAATCTAAAATCATGCATTGTAGAGGAACAGCAAAATAATATTCCTGAAATATTACGACTTTTGGGGCATTTTGAGGCTTGGACATCCTGGTGACCCTCACTCATGTTTGCTGTTCCACCATCTGTTGAAAAAAGTTTGTTGTTAGTTAAATAGCAATAATTGCAAAAATATTTTCATTATGTTCTGCATAGAAATGAGGTGAATTAGCAGTATGGAAGGAAATGTAAGATGGTGAATAGGAAGTGGGTAAAGAAGATGAGGAGGACATGTGAGATATGTATAGTGAGGAGAAAGGTTGTTTGACAGTTTTAGGGATAAGAAAAGAAAATGACAGTATCAATAACAACAAACACTAGCAACTGGTATTGTGCATATTTTAAGAAAGGAAATACTCGATGAGTTTTTACCCTCTACAGCATGTATGTGAGGTGAGGTCACTGGTGTTGCTGGAGGAGGCACCATGGAGGAGGGCAGCAGAGGCTCCTGGCACACACCTGAAAACCACTCATTGTTGACATCTTTCTGAGACTGTATACGGATATTTGTCGATACAAGGTATAATTACATCTCAGACTATAATTCATAAGTCAGACTAACATCATGCAAAATGTTAACATTATAACTCTCAATACCATCCATTTGCTGTGGCTGTGACTGATGTGGTGGGAGGCTGTGGCTGTGGCTTATGTGGTGGGAAGCTGTGGCTGTGGCTTATGTGGTGGGAGGCTGTGGCTGGTACTGGGGTTTAGGCAGCACTCCAACATCAGTGTCAAAACAATCTGTCAAAACAAAATATCAGTAATAATCCTGTACATAATTAGAACATTGATACTGTACCTGCCAATGCTAAAGCCATATAATTAAGAGGGAGAAAATAAAAACTTTGTCCAATACACTGATAAGGGCTGGAAGCCATTAATAAGAATAAATACACCCTTAATATAGATGGGTTGATGATAACAATAATGCATAGTCTGTACAAACCACTGTGTGCCATATTTCCGGTAGTAATGGTAGAGCTGTCCTCCCCTGCTGCCACATCTAGCCCAATCTCCGCTGATGCTAATGGCGCTACAGAAAGATATGATCAAAATAAATGTTTGAAAAAGTAACTACGTGCTTACAATACAAAATATAATATATATATATATATATATATATATATATATATATATATATATATATATATTATATATATATATATTCCGGGGGGAATTTAGATAATAGCGACCATTATGAGATCAGATTTAGCTTAAAATGGGAAGTTGGAAAATTAAGTGGCAATAGGCATCGAATACCTAATTTCAGAAAGGCCAATTATGCGGGATTAAGAAGACACCTGGAGGTTATTAATAAGAGGTGTGGGATGGAGGAGCAGAATTTTTCCCAGGACAGGGCGATGACAGCTGGAAAGGCCAATTATGAAGGATTAGGAAGGCACCTGGAGGTAATTGGCGCGGTCAGATATTGTAGTGAGGTCGAGGCTGAGGAGATAATTAGAGCGGTTAGACAGGGAAGTGAGGTCAGGGCTTTAGGAGGTAATTAGAGAGGTTAGAAGGGGAAGTGAGGTCGGAGCCGAGGAGGATTATACCTCATTTGTAAGGAATATAATTGACGGACAGAAAAGAAATATTCCTTATAGGGAAATAAGGTCCAGAAAGAGTGATCCAAAATGGATGACCACCAAGTTAAAACACAACATTGGAGTAAAAAGAAACATTTATTTAAGGTTCAAGGCAGGATTGGTAAACAAAGAACAGTATAACGTGATGGCGAGGACAGTGAAGAAATTAACTCGAGTTGCCTAAGACAACATTATGAGATTAAAGTAGCAGAACAGGCGAAAGGGGACCCAAAGGGGTTCTATCAGGTTTTATAAACAAAGACAAGGGAATTAGTTGGGACCGTTAAGGTCAGGACAGGGTGAGGTCTTAAATACGGATGAGGATATGTGTAGGAGTCTAAATGATTATTTTCTTAAGTGTTTTTTAACGGAGGAGGATAACACAGACGATACCTGATAGTGACAGATGTTCAAAGGAAGCGATGAGGAGAAACTCAAAGATATTGTGATAACTAGGGAAATGGTGGAGGAGGGTATAGAAAAAATGAAAACATTTAAATCGCCAGGACCAGATGAAGTGTATCCCAGGGTATTAAAGGAATGCAAGGAGGTTGTTAGTGAGTCGTTAGTGCACATTTTTTAGGAAAGTCGGTTGAGATAGGCGATGTGCCATTATTGTGGAGGAAAGGAAATGTTGTTCCATATTTAAGAAGGGAGATAGAGGACTAAAGTCAAATTATCGACCCGTAAGTCTAACATCAGTGGTGGGTAAATTATTGGAATCTATTATTGCAAAAACATTAGAGAGCACTTAGATAAACATAGTTTGATCAATGATTCACAACATGGATTCACCAAGGGTAGGTCATGTCTCACCATTTATTGAGCTTTTATAGGAAAGTTTATGAGACGGCAGATAATGATAAGGATTATGATATAATATATCTGGACTTTAGTAAGGCATTTGACAAAGTACCACACGAGCGACTCTTAAATAGGTTAGGGCTCATGGTATAGATGGGAAGGTTCTTCATTGGATCAGAGCTTGGCTAAGTAATAGGCAACAAAGGGTTACAATTAATGGTTCCAAATCTGAATGGGGACTGGTGACAAGTGGAGTTTCCACAAGGATCTGTTTTGGGCCCATTACTATTTTTGATTTACAATCAACGACTTGGATAGTGGGATTAGCATGATATCAGCAAGTTTGCTGATGATACTAAGTTAGGTAGGACTATTGGATCACAGTCTGACGTAAACATATTGCAGGGAGACTTAGATAAACTTAACGAGTGGGCAGTCAGATGGCAGATGGAATTTAATATTGATAATGTTAGCGTTATGAATGTTGGTAGAAAAAACACTGGTAATAGATACACCATAAGCAATGTATCGCTGAAAAGATCAGAAGGTGAAAAAGATCTTGGAGTGAGGGTGAGCCCAGACCTCCGACCTAGGAAACAATTGTATTGAGGCCAGAAATAGAGCTAATAGAGTATTAGGATTCATTACCAGAAGTGTTAAAAGTAGAAGTGCGGAAGTTATTTCTAAAGCTTTATCTGGCTCTAGTCAGGCCTCACCTAGACTATGCAGTTCAGTTTTGGTCTCCATATTACAGGATGGATATAGTGTTGTTAGAAAAAGTGCAGAGAAGGATGACCAAAATTATACAAGGGATGCGTAACTTTAGCTATGAGAGGAGATTGAAGTTATTAAAATTACACTCACTCGAGAGAACGCAGAGTAGGGGCGATCTGATAGAAGTTTTTAAGTGGATAAAGGGATTTAATAAAGGAGAGGTAGGAAAAGTTCTTACGGCTTTTAACCAGGGTAGAACAAGAAGTAACGGATTCAAGCTGGAAAAACATAGATTTAGAAAGGAAATAGGAAAAAACTGGTTCACAAATAGGGTGGTGAATGAATGGAATGGTCTCAGTAGACAGGTAGTTAGTGCTGAGTCATTGGGGAGCTTTAAAGGGAGCTGGATAGGTTCATGGATGGGGATGAAAGGTGGATGTAGATAGTGTTAGGTGACAGGAACTACCACTGTAGGCCTCGCGGCCTCTTGTAGCTTCCTTATTTTCTTATGTTCTTATATATATATATATAAATATATATATATATATATATATATATATATATATATATATAATATATATATATATATATATATATAATATATATATATATATATATATATATATATATATATGAATTTAATCACAACACCAAGAAGGTTTGTCATGTACGAAACCAACTTTCAACTGAGCTGAGTGTACGAAACGACTATGGTTTCGTATAGGAAAAACTTTTTGGAGTACGAATCTACTGGTGTACGAAACAACTTTTATACGAACTGACTGCACAACTGACCCCACTCGACAATATAACCTAACCTTCTAACCAAATGTAACCACACCACCTAGCTGGGGGCTCCGCTCCCTTGACCCCCGATAATCTAACCCAAATTTTTGAGGGGGAGCTTTCCCTTCCCCTCAACCCCCCGGGAAAATAAAAAGCCATTATTTTTTCCCCCCTTAAACGCTTTTAGGGCTGAAAATTNTGGGCTTATGTGGTGGGAGGGCTGTGGATGGGTTTAACTGGGCGTTTTTAGCCAGGGGGGCCATCCAACATCAGTGTCAAAACAATCTGTCAAAACAAAATATCAGTAATAATCCTGGACATAATTAGAACATTGATACTGTACCGCCAATGCTAAAGCCATAAATTAAGAGGGAGAAAATAAAAACTTTGTCCAATACACTGATAAGGGCTGGAAGCCATTAATAAGAATAAAATACACCCTTAATATAGATGGGTTTGATGATAACAATAAGCATAGTCTGTAAAAAACCACTGTGTGCCCATATTTCCGGTAGTAATGGTAGAGCTGTCCTCCCTGCTGCCACATCTAGCCCAATCTCCGCTGATGCTAATGGCGCTACAGAAAGATATGATCAAAAAAAATGTTTGAAAAAGAAAACTACGTGCTTACAATACAAAATATAATATATATATATATATTATATATATATTTTATATATAAAATATATATAATATATATATATATATATATATTCCGGGGGGAATTTAGATAATAGCGACCATTATGAGATCAGATTTAGCTTAAAATGGGAAGTTGGAAAATTAAGTGGCAATAGGCATCGAATACCTAATTTCAGAAAGCCAATTATGCGGGATTAAGAAGACACCTGGAGGTTATTAATAAGAGGTGTGGGATGGAGGAGCAGAATTTTTTCCCAGGACAGGGCGATGACAGCTGGAAAGGCCAATATGAAGGATTAGGAAGGCACCTGGAGGTAATTGGCGCGGGTCAGATATTGTAGTGAGGTCGAGGCTGAGGAGATAATTAGAGCGGTTAGACAGGGAAGTGAGGTCAGGGCTGAGGAGGTAATTAGAGAGGTTAGAAGGGGAAGTGAGGTCGGAGCCGGGGAGGATTAACCTCATTTGTAAGGAATATAATTGACGGACAGAAAAGAAATATTCCTTATAGGGAAAAAAGGGTCCAGAAAGAGTGATCCAAAATGGATGACACCAAAGTTAAAACACAACATTGGAGTAAAAAGAAACATTTTTAAGGTTCAAGCAGGATTGGTAAACAAAGAACAGTATAACGTGATGGCGAGGACAGTGAAGAAATTAACTCGAGTTGCTAAGAACCCAATTATGAGATTAAAGTAGAAAGAACAGGCGAAAGGGGCCCCAAAAGGGGGTTCTATCAGGTTTATAAACAAAGACAAGGGAATTAGTTGGGCCGTTAAGGTCAGGACAGGGTGAGGTCTTAAAATACGGATGAGGATATGTGTAGGAGTCTAAATGATTATTTCTTAAGTGTTTTACGGAGGAGGATACACAGACGATACCTGATAGTGAACAGATGTTCAAAGGAAGCGATGAGGAGAAAACTAAAAGATATTGTGATAACTAGGGAAATGGTGGAGGAGGGTATAGAAAAAATGAAAACATTTAAATCGCCAGGACCAGATGAAGTTTTACCCCAGGGTTTTAAAAGGAATGCAAGGAGGTTGTTAGTGAGTCGTTAGTGCACATTTTTAGGAAATCGGTTGAGATAGGCGATGTGCCATTATTGTGGAGGAAAGGAAATGTTGTTCCCATATTTAAGAAGGGAGATAGAGGACTAAAGTCAAATTTATCGACCCGTAATTTCTAACATCAGTGGTGGGTAAATTATTGGAATCTATTATTGCAAAAAAACATTAGAGAGCACTTAGATAAAAAATAGTTTGATCAATGATTCACAACATGGATTCACCAAGGGGGAGGTCATGTCTCACCAATTTATTGAGCTTTTATAGGAAAGTTTATGAGACGGCGATAATGATAAGGATTATGATATAATATATCCTGGACTTTAGTAAGGCATTTGACAAAGTACCACACGAGCGACTCTTAAATAAGGTTAGGGCTCATGGTATAGATGGGAAGGTTCTTCATTGGATCAGAGCTTGGCTAAGTAATAGGCAACAAAGGGTTACAATTAATGGTTCCAAATCTGAATGGGGGACTGGTGACAAGTGGAGTTCCACAAGGATCTGTTTTGGGCCCATTAACTATTTTGGGTTTACATCAACGACTTGGATAGTGGGATTAGCAGTGATATCAGCAAGTTTGCTGATGATACTAAGTTAGGTAGGACTATTGGATAAAAGTCTGACGTAACATATTGCAGGGAGACTTAGATAAAATTAACGAGTGGGCAGTCAGATGGCAGATGGAATTTAATATTGAAAAATGTAGCGTTATGAATGTTGGGAGAAAAAACACTGGTAATAGATACACCATAAGCAATGTATCGCTGAAAGATCAGAAGGTGAAAAAGATCTTGGAGTGAGGGTGAGCCCAGACCTCCGACCTAGGAAACAATGTATGAGGCCAGAAATAGAGCTAATAGAGTATTAGGATTCATACCCGAAGTGTTAAAAGTAGAAGTGCGGAAGTTATTCTAAAGCTTTATCGGCTCTAGTCAGGCCTCACCTAGACTTTGCAGTTCAGTTTTGGTCTCCATATTACAGGATGGATATAGTGTTGTTAGAAAAAAGTGCAGAGAAGGATGACCAAAATTATACAAGGATGCGTAACTTTAGCTATGAGAGGAGATTGAAGTTATTAAAATTACACTCACTCGAGAGACGCAGAGTAAGGGGCGATCTGATAGAAGTTTTTAAGTGGATAAAGGGATTTAATAAAGGAGAGGTAGGAAAAGTTCTTACGGCTTTTAACCAGGGTAGAACAAGAAGTAACGGATTCAAGCTGGAAAAACATAGATTTAGAAAGGAAATAGGGAAAAACTGGTTCACAAATAGGGTGGTGAATGAATGGAATGGTCTCAGTAGACAGGTAGTTAGTGCTGAGTCATTGGGGAGCTTTAAAGGGGAGCTGGATAGGTTCATGGATGGGGATGAAAGGTGGATGTAGATAGTGTTAGGTGACAGGAACTACCACGTGTAGGCCTCGCGGCCTCTTGTAGCTTCCTTATTTTCTTATGTTCTTATTAATATATATATAAATATATATATACTATATATATATATATATATATATATAATATATATATATATTATATATATATATATATATATATATATATATATATATATATATATATATTATGAATTTAATCACAACACCAAAGAAGGTTTGTCATGTACGAAACCAACTTTCAACTGAGCTGAGTGTACGAAACGACTATGGTTTCGTATAGGAAAAAACTTTTTGGAGTACGAATCTACTGGTGTACGAAACAACTTTTATACGAACTGACTGCACAACTGACCCCACTCGACAATATAACCTAACCTTCTAACCAAATGTAACCACACCACCTAGCTGGGGGGCTCCGCTCCCCTTGACCCCGATAATCTAACCTAACTTTCTAAGAGGGGGAGCTCCGTTCCCATCAACCCCCGGTAACATAACAGTATTTTACCTTAGCCTTAGCTGGATAGCTAGACACTCTCTTGGTCAGGGGGGCCCATTCCCCCAAGCTTTTTTTCAGTGAGGTGGGAGTATGGGGATAACTAGAATATATCGAATATTTACCCGACACACTTGTTATCTGTGTATTCTCGTCCATTACAAGCAAGTGTGGATAAAGGGGTACACATGCTAGTGACACGGTAACGGGCTTATCGTTGCTTTTATTTTCGCCAGCACGGTGCAGGCTTGACTACCTTGAGCCCTTTAGAGTTAGAGACATGCCAGTGATAGCTTAAGAGGCAAGGTTTTTTTTGTAAGTTTTTTGAGGGAGCGCTCATAAAGGGGTAGCTCTTTTTTTAAGGATATTTGGTCATCTGGATTTTCTCTTATTGACTCAAATATCCTTTAAAACGACATTACATACTTTCTAGCATCTTTCGGAACAACTGCAGCCTCACTCCAGGGTGTTTACGTCTCTTCTTGTCACACACACAGTAGCAATAGCGAGAGGCGACGGGCGGCATTCTTGCGTCTAGGGGTTGTCAGTAGCCATGTGGGCCCTTGTGGGCCTGTTTGTTTACATTCCTGAAGAGGCGACGGTAGCGCCATCTAAGCGCCAGCAAGTGCATAGGGCAAGGATTTTCTGCCTACATAAGACTCCACCTTCCTTGTCCTCTATATTCCTTGGGTGAGCAACTGCTGGGTTTATCGTATTTCCGGGGGTTTGTGTGTGAGGTTTTGAGGTTTTTAAACCCGTTCGTTGTTGCCTTGTAATCCTTTCTGAGGGTTCCCACCGGGGCTTTCCTTCCTCATTCCCTCGTTTGGGATAGGCAGTGTGAAACTTTTTTCAGCTTGTGTCTGTGACCCCCCACCGGGGTCTGTGGTGTTTTCTGGAGCCCCACCCCCGCTCTTTCCCCTTTCCCCTGGGGTCGGGCCGGGGTGTTGAGCGGTTCCTAAATTTGCCACGTGTTTCCTGCGGGTGGCTCTTGGGTTCGAGGTGGCGCCCGGGCGTCGCTCCCCCCCCCCCCCCCCCCCCGTGCACCTCCCAAGGCCGGGTCGGGGCGTCGGGCTTTTTCCTGGCCTGCCACGTGGTTCCAGCGGGAGGCGATTGGATTTCCGCTCATGCTGGTGCCGGGGCGTCGAAACCCCACCTCCCCACCCCCGCCCGGACCCTCCCAAGGGCCGGGTCGGGGCGTCGGGCGATTCCTGGCCTGTCACGTGGAACCAGCGGAAGGCGGATGGATTCGTCGCTCGTGCTGGTGCCCAGGGCGTCGCAGGCGTCGCCACCCCCCCCCCACCCCCCCGCCCGGCCTTCCCAAGGGCCGGGTCGGGGCGTCGGGCGATTCCTGGCTTGCCATGTGGACCCAGCGGAAGGCGGATGGATTCGTCGCTCGTGCTGGTCCCCGGGGCGTCCCCAGGCGTCGCACCCCCCCCCCCCCACCCCCCCCCCGGAGACCCTCCCAAGGGCCGGGACGGGGCGTCGGGCGATTCCTGGCCTGCCATGTGGACCCAGGGGAGGCGGATGGATTCGTGGCTCGTGCTGATGCCCGCGGCGTCGCAACCCCCCCCCCCCCCCCACCCCCGCCGGACCCCCCCAAAGGGCCGGGACGGGGCGTCGGGCGATTCCCTGGCTTCCATGTGGACCCAGCGGGTGGCGGATGGATTCGTCGCTCGTGCTGATGCCCGGGGCGTCGCACCCCCCCACCCCCACCCCCGCCCGGTCCCTCCCAAGGGCCGGAACGGGGCGTTGGGCGTTTCCTGGCTTGCCATGTGGAACCAGCGGGAGGAGGATGGATTCGTCGCTCGTGCTGATGCCCGAGGCGTCACTCCCCCCCCCACCCACCCCCGCCCGGACCCTCCCAAGGGCCGGGATGGGGCGTTGGGCGTTTCCTGGCTTGCCACGTAGACACACCGGGAGGCGGTTGGATTCTACGCTCGTGCTGGTGCCCGGGACGTCGCCTCTCCCCCTCCCCCGCCGTGCCCCTCCGTGTGTCTGCGTCAGAGGCGTCACCTGGGACCTTGTTCCCTGTTTCCCGGCCCTCTTTGCCGTCCTCATGGTCGGTCAGGGTGGGCGTGGTGCTTCCGGGTGGCACCCGGAGTGCTGTCGCTTCGTGGCTTTGGCCTCTCGACTCCTCCAGTCCCTGCCCTCTTTGCTTTCCTTGCCAGGAAGGGGAGAGGGAGCGTGTTGATTCATGGGCCTGAGGATTCCCGCCGCTGCCGCCCCCCCCCTCCCCTTCGGGTGGGGGTATGGGTCAGTGTTGGTGGGGGGCGGCGCCCGGAGTGCTGTCGCTTCGTGGCTTTGGCCATTCGACTCCTACCATTCCCTGCCCTCTTTACCTTCCTTGCCAGGGAGGAGAAGGGGTGCGTGGTGATTCTTGGTGCCTGGGGATTCGCACCGCTCCTTCTCCTCTCCGTGGGACGGGGCGGGGCGTGCAGTGCTTCGTGGCTTGCCTCGTCGGGGCAGGTGTGCTTTGATGCAGTCTTGGCCTGGCTCCTCCTCCCGCCACTCTACCCCCCCCCCCTCCGGGAGGGGCATTGGGTCGGTGGTTGAGGCGTCGCCTGGAGCTTTGTCTTTCGTGGCGTTGCTACTCAACTCTTCCATTCCCTGCCCTCTTTGCCTTCCTTTTCGAGGAGGGGTCGAGGGAACGTGGTGATTCTTGGCGCCTGGGACTACGCCCCCCAACCCCTCCCCCTCTCCGGGGGACGGGGCGGGGCTTGCACCGGTTCGTGGCTTGCCGCGTCGGGCTGGAGTGCGGAGTTTTGGTCATGGTCAGGGCCCCTTTTCCCGCCACTCCACCCCCCCCCCCCCGGGTGGGGAGTGGGTCGGTGTTGGGGGAGACGCCAGGTGCTTTGTCGTTCGTGGCTTTGCTACCTGACTCCATTTTCCTGCCCTCTTTGCCTTCCCTTTTTCCCGGGCCTGGACGAGGGACCGTGGGGGTTTTCTTGGCGCCTGGGGCTCCGCCCTCTCTCCCCCCCCCTTTTTCCCCTCTCCGTTCGCGGCTGGGGGAAGGCGGGGTTTGTTCGGCGATTCGTGGGCTCGCACCGCCCGGGATAGGGTTCCTTCTTGCTTGTGGGCTGGGGGAGGGTCGTTTCGTTCTGCGGTTCGTCCCTTCCCCTCTCCCTTTTTTTGCCTCCCTTTTTAAAGAGGTTTCTCGCAAAGCCAGGCTGCTCGGCGTTCTTCACGTCCTGGTGCCCTTAGCTCTGCTCCTCGCTTCCCCCGTGCTCCGGTCAACCCTCTACCGTCCTGAAGCGTGTCCGGTCGGCCGTAGCTGGCTGACGGTCGTTTTTTCCGAGGGCGTTGTGCCCTGCCTTACCGGCGGGGCCTTTGCTGTCCCTTAAAGGATTGGTGGTCGGGGGCCCCTTGGTGTCTCGCACCCGCCGCCAATTCCGTCTGTCCTGGCCAGACGGGGCTCGGGTTCCCCGGGTCTGGGCCTCGGCAAAAATCGTACCACCATTCCTCCTCGTCTCCCCGCTTCCCGGCCCTGCCTGCCTCTGTTTCACTTTCGGTCGCCGTCGGTCTGCTGTTATTGGGGGGGGTTTTTGGTGGTGTCTTCTGCCCCTCCCCCTCACCGCGGGGTTCGCGGCCGTGGCTTCCAGGGTAGGGGACGTCGCTTGCTCCGGTTCGGCGGGCGTCCCCGGGGGCCCTTTCCCCCTCCTCACCTCCCGTTTCTCTGGAGTAGTTGGGGTGGATGGACTCTGTGTACGCCTTACTGGTGTGTTTGGAGGTCCATTTACCAACCGGGACCTGTTCTTCGCCTCGACTGAGTCACAGGTTCCCCTCTTCCGCGTCCCTCTCGCCGGGGACTGCTTCTGCGACTGCGGACTTCGACGATGTCTGCTGGGAGTGCTCGAACGGGGATGGGGTTGTATCCTTCCCCTTTTCGCTGCGGAACCTTCCACTTGCGTCTTCCCTCGTCTCTCCGAGGGTGCTTCTTCCGTCTTGTTTGCTTGATCGCCGGTGCCTGCGTCGTTTGGCTGCCCGACTTTCGCCAGGAGAGTGCACGGGTGGCCAGGGGTTTGGCTTTTCTTTGGTGGCCAGTCCCAGCCCTGGCCTCGCTGTCTGCTGTCTGTCGGGGGCTGGCGACAGCGTGTGACGCGTTCGGTGCCTCCCTCTTCGACGACGGGGCCGTCGCTGGCCGCTTGGCCCTTCGACGTGAGGCCTTTCGTGGTGTGCCGGTGATGCTTCGACGCCAGGTTCTCCGGATTGGCTCCTTCGTTTCAGGGGTCTTGTCGGAGCCTTTCCTGCTACAGTTTCTCGCCTCGTCCCCCCCCCCCTCCCCCACCGACGGGCTGGTGTCTCCACAGGCCCCCAGACCCTCTCGGTCGGAGCTTTGCGGGTAGGGGCCCGGCAGGGAATGCCGGGGCTACTTCTGTCTGGAAGGGCAGTCCCCGGACGTTTGCCTGCGGCAGGGTGGCTTCCTGGAGCTTGGGGGGCATAACCGAGGCGGGTCTTCCTGGTTCGAGTGCTCTTTGGGCCCTCCTGGGTCTGGCCGTTTTTGGGTGGTGACCGCCCCGTCCCGGCCGGGATGCATGCGGACCGGGGCATGGCGGTGGCGGCGACGCCGACGATGGGTTTTCCTGGTTTTTTAGGGGATGGTCCTTTCCTTTCTCTTGCCCACCGCTTCTCCTGGTGGGTGTGCAATTTTGGGGGTCCCGCTTTGGGCCCCAGTCCTCGTCTCGGGGTGACGGCGGCCATGCTTTTTCCCCCGCCTCTGCCGGCCTCAGTGTCCCTACCTTCTCGTGGTGCCGCTGGGGGGCTCCTTCTGGGCTGCTCGTCTTCGCTGCAGTGGTCACTCCCCGGGCTGGCTCCGGCGCCATCACCTTGTCTGGAGTGGAACGCTCCGTCCTGGAGAGTCTCCGAGCATGATCGAACATTGGCCTTTCTCGCTCGTGGAACGTGGCTTGTTGGGGGCATTTTTCACCGCGTAACTCAGTGGTTACTTTCGCTCCCCCATGTTCTTTATGTTGTCGGATGCCTCGATTGGGCGGGGTGACTCCCGTTCCTCCGTCGGCCCGGTGGAATTTCGGCGAGTGTTCAGTGGTGGAGTGGCGTCTCCACATCATATCAGGGTGCCTGCTGGTCCCCTCTTTTCTTCCGGTTTGTTTCCGGTCCCCCAGGGGACGGTTCTCTACTTCGGGATGGTCACCGTGGTTTGCCTTCCTCTGTTTTGGGTGCCTAGGGGACCTCCAGGTCCGTCCTTCTTTTTGCCCCTTTCGGTGCGGATATTGGTCCTGGTGGCCCATGTCCCCCTCCACCTATTGCCAGGTTTCCTGCCGGGTGTGGGGGTTTTGAGTGGAAACCCCCGCCCCTCTCTCGCCTCCGGGGTACGTTGGTGGTGCGCTTGTCCCGGTGCGCTTTGCAGCTCTCTGTCGGCAGTGGGTCTTTCTGTGGATGGCCCTCTTCGCGCGTCCAGGCACTTTTGCTCAGCTGCTGTCCTTTTTGACGAGGGTGGGACCGGGTCCCTGCAAGGGCGGGCCAGAAAGCCCTCCTTGGGTGTCTGGAACAGGTGGCGCCTTTTTTACCTGGGTTTTCCTCCTCCCTGCCCCTGCGTCCTCCTGAGGGTGTGCCCACGTACTGCAATCCTACAAAGCCTTGGTTCTTTCCCTTCTGTGGACTTAGTGTCCCTCCTCTGTTCCTTTGGGGGGGTCCTCTCTCTCTGGGAGGGCTCTCTGTCGGATTCCTTCCCATTTGGCCGCTCCCCCCTCTGGTGTTTTTCCGTGCCTCCCTCATCGATCGGTTCGGCCGCATCTTTCCGGCGGATATTTTGTCGGCCCTCCGCTCCTCATCTGCTTGGCTGTCCGGGTCCCTCTGGACGGCCTTTCTGTCTTTCCTCAATCGGTCAGTTCTTCTGTCGCGTTTCGGGGTCAGTGGTCCCGGATTTTTCCCCTCCTTTCCTGGCCCCAAAAAGGTGGTGGTCCTCTGCCTCTTTCTCCGCTCGCCTGGCGGCGCTGGCTGGGCGAATACGGCCGGGTGTTCGTCCTGGACCGCCTTCGGTGCCCCTACTGAAGAGGGGGTTATTCTCCCGGAATCCCCCCGTCGTCCCTGTCCTTCTGGTCCCTGGTGAACGTCCTCCGGTAACTACCCGGGCGCTTGTTTCGGTCGGCACTCCCGGGTATCGTCTTTCCCGTCGGTCCTGTTTCCTTTTTGCCCTGGCGACGGGGTTTCGGGTCTCCCTGAAGGCGCTGTGCGGTTTCTTCCGGTGGCCTGTCTTTTTGCATTTGGCAGGAAGGGTCTGCTGTCTCCCTCTCACCCCTATCGCCCGTGGGTCCTAGGTGGGACAGGCGGGAGGTCCTCCGTCTCCGCCCGGTTGTGGTCCGGCTTGGAGGGGGGGACGCCTTCCACCCTTTGTGTTTCGGCGCTTCGACGTTTCTTGGCTTAGTCCCGCGTCTGAGTTTGGGGGGCCCGCTGGCGCGGGTATGGGACGTGGAGTTCCGGCCTCGTGCTTCGTGGCTCGTTTCCTCTCTCACTCTCGTCGTGGACTCGCCTTGTTTTTGCCCTGGGCTTCCACCTTCCGGCTGGTCTTGGTGTGGTGATTGGTCAGCGTGCCTGTCCATTTGGGGACTCCGCCTGATTCTTGTGGGTGCTTTTCGTATATATATATAATATATATACGGGTGGGAGGGTGGGTAGGTGGGTGGGTGCGTGCGTGTGTGTGTGTGTGTGTGTGTATGTGTATGTGTGTGTGTGTGTGTGTGTGTGTGTGTGTGTGTGTGTGTGTAAGTTAGGTTTGCCAACCCTCCCGGATTCACCGGGATTCGCCGGGATTCATGTATAATTTTTTTCCCGCGTCCAGAAATGGATTTCTAATATCCCGGAATCTTAGAAAAATATATTGGATTTTAATTCAGGGTTCGAACTTCGAACCCTGAAATTATGATATACAGAAATTTTACAAAATTTCAAGATATTTTACTCGTTGATTACTTGTAGTTTTTGACATTTTGTCTACTCTTACCGTCAATAACACTATAGTCGCCACTGCACTAATGTCACCAGGCGCCATATATTATGAATTTTAGCATCATTACAGATTTGTATGTGCCACTGAAAACAGGTACATGATTATAAACTACTGTGCATGCCTCATCAGTGGCACATACAAGTCTGTAGTGGTGCTAAAATTCGTAATATATGGCGCCTGGCGACATTAGTGCACTGGCGACTATAGTCTTGTTGATGCCTTCAAAACAAAACACCTTTAAATCAAAGCTTCTTTATTTCAAAAGTTAGTTTATTTATTCCATTTTTTATAATAGGAAGTTTATTTTCACCTTAGTATACAAAGTATATAAACCAATGACCTCGTGACATCAGTCACAGTACACTAAGTAGAAACAAGAGAAATTGCAGCTGCATTTAGGATGGCATCCTAAACAAAATGTTGCATCCTTGCATTTTACAGGATGCCCTATTTTGTGGTGATTGCGTAACATCTTCCGGAATTGTAGTTCAGATAGTTGGCAAGCCTAGTATAAGTGTGTGTGTGTGTGTGTGTGTGTGTGTGTGTGTGTGTGTGTGTGTTTGTGTGTGTGTGTGTGTTTGTGTGTGTGTGTGTGTGCGCTGGTGCTTGAATCCCACTGTCTGTTCAGTTTTTCACATTTGCGATAGCTCCCTGTACGCTGTGTATCCAATGTTGCTCACTCGTGAAAACATTCTGATGATCAGTCATGCATATGGTGATTGCGATACACGTCTTCCTAAACCTAAACCTAAACGTCTTCATATCGGCATATTCTAATTCCGTTACTTGTCACCTTCACTAGGAAAATAAAGGCAAGGAAATATAGGATCCGCCGACACGTAGCAGAACTTGAGGAAGAGCTTCCCGCCTGAACAACTGTGCAATCAAGCTGTAAGGAAGAAGGGAAGGAAGGACGGAAGACCCCAGCGGAAACGACAGTCAGCAAGAAAAGCTCAAGATGAACATTCCTCCATCTTTCTTCGTTGCGGGGCTCATCTTCTCCTTTGCATTGGCTGTACTCATAGGTAAGCAAAGATTGTAGTAGCATACTAGTATAGAGGCGCCAGGCAGACGTCTCACGGCGGTCCTCGAGTGGTGAGTTTTTACTCGCGCTCAAGGTCGGGAGTGAAGTAACATTGAGCAGCGTCACTCCTCACTCAGGCTTATGTGATGTAGCTGTTGTCCAATATAGCTATGTACATGGTGAAGCTATTTGTGGATGGTTTGTAAGTTGGATTAGCCATGTCTTATTTTCTCTCAAGAGATTGAATAAATGGTGGATTCATGATGCTAGCTTACAAATGCTAGCTTAAAATATATATTATCGTAAAGTGGATCTTTTCTAACTTTGCGCAATTTTGCAAGGGGGCTAAAGAATGAAAGGAAAAAAATTATACGTGGTGAAGAAATAGATACTAAAGGAAAATAACAATTGATAGAATAGCGAGCCAGGGCAGACATTCAGAGAGAGTTAAAGGCCACGGTGGTTAGCTTAACTAACTCCCTCTATTTCTACACCCCGGAGCTAGTGGGGAACAATTTAACGTTAACTTTTGTAAGACAACTTAACGTCTTTAAGTACGTCATCAATCTCCACGCAGAATACCAAAACAGTTGATGACAGTCGCTAAGTTGTTTAGCATGGGGCCACATTCAGAGACGCTATCGTCCATGCTAAACAACTTAGCGACTGTCATCAGCTGTTCTGGTATTCTGCGTGGAGATTGATGACGTACTTAAAGACGTTAAGTTGTCAAAACAAGGCGACTGCCTATAGGGTGGTGTGGAGGACGCAACATACATAAAAATACTCATAAATTGAGTATATATGATGTTTTCTGACTCAAGAACTGAACAGGGCAAATATACAAACGAAATTAGGCCATATAACAAACCCAGCCGCTTGTGGTGATATTGTTTTGTGGTGATGAGCCAAGAATAGTGTGCTGCGGCATCTCACTCGCGCGGGTAGCGACTAGCGATGCCAGACACCACCACGCGCACGGCTCCGCGTCAGACTGAAGGTATAGTGCCCTTTTCCTTAATTAAAACCCAAGCCCTTGTCCATCCAGCAGTGATGGGTACCGGGTGTTAGCCGGGGGTTTGTGACCCGCCTCCCGGGGTGGTGGCTTCCCCCAACTGGCAGGAAGGCGAGCTACAAATAAATTATAATTATCAAGCGAAAAAGATCACAAGAAAAAGAAGAAGAAGAGCGCCCTATTACTCTGAAGGAATAATTAATAGCTAGAATACAAGGAAGTACAGCCACCGGCGTGTTACCCGCGTGTATGTGGAGGTAGAAACAAGTGTTGAAGCGACGGAGGTGACACAGGGGATGAAAGAATGATGGAATAAGCTAGAAAATAGAAATAAGTACAACGACCTTGAAAATGCAGGCCGCGGCTGCTGCCTTGTGATTGGCTGACACGTTTGAGACGCAATCTGATTGGCTGGCACGTTTGTTTTTACACAATTGTGATTCGCTGGCGAGGCTGTGACGTCATTGTAGTCGCTCAGCCAATCAGCTATCGATGCCCATAGCGACCATGTGCCGCCACTGCCATAGCTCGTACTGGAATACCCACTAGCTCCGGGGTGTAGAAATAGAGGGAGTTAGTTAAGCTAACCACCGTGGCCTTTAACTCTCTCTGAATGTCTGCCTGCAGAGTATCCCGCCCTGTTGACCTTGGGTTGTTCGGTACAGAGAGGCGAGACCAGTGAAATACTATGACTGGAAGGTAAAGTAGCGTATATTCATAGATAAATCTGGCATCGGTTTTCATCTCTATGGCGAGTGGTCATTGTCTCTCTAACCCAGTGGTGTATTTGATTTGACTTAATTAACATGTGCGGGCAGCTGCCCTGCCCTTCACCTCCAGTAGGTTCCGTGTCCGCGACACCAGTGGTTCCATGTAAAGTAAGTAGCAGATGAACGCGATAAATTGATCCGCCACTTCCCAAGGATCTGAGATATCATTGGGTTTTAGTCTTCCAGCAAAATATTTCATTCACAATTCCTGTATACTACATACTATTTATTTAACTACAAGTTATTGTGGATAATGAGTGCATACAAATTTTCGAAATGGCAATAAATCGCTTAAGGGCTGATAAGATTAAGCGAATAAGGTGAATGAAGCTTTTCTAGCTGTGCCTTGAGCTGTAACATTTACTAATAATTCAAGGTTCAGTAGTCATGAGTGTTCTATAGGGTAAGATGCATAGCTTCAATGAGCACTGAGAGGTAAGGAAAATAATAGAGGTGCTAGTAGAGATGAAATACTAGAAAAAATATCCACGGTGAGAGAGTTTGATAGAGTGAGGAACAAAAAGGTCAAGGAGATATGCAGATACCGATAGAGCTTACTGGATAGAGCAGACCAGGGAGTACTGAAGTGGTATAGTTACATGGAAAGAATGGATGAGGAGAAAATGAGGAGAAAAAACATATATATCATGTGTCAAAGGTGAAAGAGGGAGGGGAATACCAGGAAAAGAATGGAAAGATGGGGACAAGGAAGCGTTGAGTCACAGTAGTCACAGGCGCTTGAGTGTAAAAGGGTCAAAGTGAGTTGGCGTTTTGTGGTTTATAGGGGGGCGACGCACCATTGAAATGCGGGACTTTAAAAAGTATGAAGTGGCTGGGGTAAACCACTGGCAATGGGGAGGAAGTTGTGGACGAATCTTAAAGTGACAAGTGTCAAATAGTAAAAAAAAAAATATGTAACTCTCTCTCTAAAAAGAAATGTGTGTGTGTGTGTGTGTGTGTGTGTATTCATCTAGTTGTATTCATCTAGCATTTTACAGGGCCTGAGCTACACTCGTATCGCCCCGTCTCCATATCAACATTCTTATCATTCATCCTTAGTGCTTAGTGTTGGCCGAAGCCACCACCCCGGGAGGCGGATCACAAACCCCCGGCTAACACCCGGTACCCATTTACTGCTGGGCGGACCGGGGCTCGGGTTTTAAGGAAACAGCCCATCTGTCTCCGCTCCGCCCGGGGATCGAACCCGGTGTCGCGTGGGCAAGTGCAAGGTAAACAGAAAAGAGACTCTTTTCTGTTTACCTTGGGCAAGTGTCTGTTTACGAAAAAGCAGTCCGTTTACTAACAAAGGCAAAGAAAACGAGAAAATTCTCGCCGACGTCGGTGAGTGTTCCACTTAATTAATAATTCGTGCCCCCCCCCCCTTTTG